>JAPYKE020000377.1:0-147500 GCA_028554795.2 Sinohyriopsis cumingii
TACACTACCTAGAACCAATACTCTCGTCAAACACTACCAGAACCAATACTCTCGACAAACACTACTACTACACCACCACTACTCTCATCAAACACTACCACCACCACTACTCTCATCAAACACTACCACCACCACTACTCTCATCAAACGCTACTACAACCACTACTCTCGTCAAATACTACCAGAATCACTATTCTAATCAAACACTACCACTACTCTCATGAACCACCACCACTACTCTCATCAAACGCTACTACCACAACTACTCTTATGAAACGCTACTACCACCACCACTATTCTCATCAATCGCTACTACCAAACTACTCTTATCAAACGCTACTACCCCACCACTACTCTCATCAAACACTACCAGAACAACTATTCTAATCACACACTATCACTACTCTCTTCAAACACTACCACCACACTACTCTCATCAAACACTACCGCCACCCCTATTCTAATCAAACACCACCACCACCACTACTCTCAGCAAACATGCCACCACCATTATTCTAATCAAACCTACCACCACCACTACTCTCAGCAAACATACCACCACCATTATTCTAATCAAACACTACCACCACCACTACTCTCATCGAATACTTCCAGAACCACTATTCTACTCAAACACTTCCACCACCATACTCTCATCAAACGCTACTACCACCACTACTCTCGTCAAACACAACTACTCACCACCACCACTACTCTCATCAAACACTACCAGAACAAATATTCTAATCAAACACTATCACTACTCTCATCAAACACTACCACCACCACTACTCTCATCAAACACTACCGCCATCACTATTCTAATGAAACACTACCACCACCACCTCACTCAGCAAACATACACCACCATTATTCTATTCAAACACTACCACCACCACTACTCTAATCGAATACTTCCAGAACCACTATTCTACTCAAACACTACCACCACCACTACTCTCATCAAACGTTACTACCACCACTACTCTCGTCAAAGACAACTACCACCACCACTACTCTCATCAAACACTACCGTCACCACTATTCTAATCAAACACTACAACCAACACTACTCTCATCAAACACTACAGCCACCACTATTCTAATCAAACACTACCACCACCACTGCTCTCATCAAACGCCACCACCACCACTACTTCATCAAACACTACAGCCACCACTATTCTAATCAAACAATACCACCACCACTACTCTCATCAAACACTACAGCCACCACTATTCTAATCAAACACTACCACCACCAATACTCTCAGCAAACATACCACCACCATTATTCTTAATCAAACACTACCACCACTACTCTCATCGAATTCTTCCAGAACCATATTCTAATCAAACACTACCACCACCACTACTCTCATCAAACACTACCGCCACCACTATTCTAATCAAAACCACCACCACTACTCTCAGCAAACATACCACACCACCATTATTCTAATCAAACACTACCACACCACTACTCTCAGCAAAATACCACCACCATTATTCTAATCAAACACTACCGCCACCACTATTCTTAATCAAGCACCACCACCACCACTACTCTCAGCAAACATACCACCACCATTATTCTAATCAAACACTACCGCCACCACTATTCTAATCAAGCACCACCACCACCACTACTCTCAGCAAACATACCACCACCATTATTCTAATCAAACACTACCACCACTACTCTCAGCAAACATACCACCACCATTATTCTAATCAAACACAACCACCACCACTACTCTCTGCAAACATACCACCACCATTATTCTAATCAAACGCTACTACCACCACTACTCTCATCAAACACTACCGTCACCACTATTCTAATCAAACACTACCACCACCACTACTCTCATCAAACATTACAGCCACCACTATTCTAATCAAACACTACCACCACCACTACTCTCATCAAACACCACCACCACCACTACTCTCAGCAAACATGCCACCACCACTATTCTAATCAAACACTACTACCACCACTACTCTCGTCAAATGCTACATCGGTCACTACCACTGTCTTTTTAGTCATCATTAAAGCTAACTCACCACTGAATCTCTCATCAAACGTAAAGACTACTTCTACTACCTTGCTGCAAATGTTCAATCA
Source organism: Sinohyriopsis cumingii (assembly GCA_028554795.2). Lineage (NCBI taxonomy): Eukaryota > Metazoa > Mollusca > Bivalvia > Unionida > Unionidae > Sinohyriopsis > Sinohyriopsis cumingii. Next base: position 2,132 of record JAPYKE020000377.1, read on the forward strand.
TCTAATAAAACGTAACACTACAACTACTACTACTCCTACCGAAAGTGTTGCCGAAATTAAGCCAAATCATCAATAGGATCAAGATGATAAAAAGGGCCTCTGGGGTCGAACGATCTCAGACGTGACCTTTGGAATCTGGTGGAAGGACGAAAACTGATTTTAGTGCCGTGCAACCGATAGAAGGAATTCCATCTTTGGCAAAAACAACGCACTTCGCATTTAACTCACTATCCTCATTTGACTGAGAGCACCCAATTACATCATGAACTGCAATCGTTGATGAATCTTAGCGATTTGTCAGAAACGGAAAGTTCGCACAGGTACGGTCGTTTGGCACGACTTCAACTTTTTCACAAGAAAGATTTAGATGAAACACCCCGACCGACTCTAGATTTGTTAAGACCCTCATGAAAGTCCATCACCAACACCACCCCTAGAGACCATGATAGACGCAGCACCTCGTATGTCTGAGTAGAAGAGGAACGAGAAATATTTTCAAACACCGTCCGCGGTCCCATCCCTAGTAAGATTGTAGCATCCTTGTTGACCACGTCCCCCACACCCGAACGATAAGAACTCAAAGTCTGGATAAAAAGATGATGTCCACTCCTCATCGACAGAAGTGAAAACACAAAGAAGAAACCAAAAGTTAAATAAAAAGCAAGATAAAAATCATCCCATTATCACCAACATTAAACTCGGTTTCTTACCCCAGTGGCACGTCGGACACGTTAAGTCGTTTCCAAACCACCATCTCATGCCATTAAAAGTAGCATCAGTGAAAAGTGGGTGACTTATTAAAAAGAGTGAAAGAAACGTAATGTGGAATTCATTAACCAGCATTTACTACGACCCAGCCCATACAGTGGGATACGGAGGAGTTCAGAAATTGTATGAAGCTGCCGAAAACCCGACTCAAACGTGTTAGTTTACCTCAAATGCAACGATGGTTACAAAACAAGCCACGTACACCTTACATAAACAATTCAACGAAAATTGTCCAGATGTCGCTCAAAATTATAGTGCATCGATCAGCAATGGCATGCCGATTTAGCCGATGTCTCTCATTTGGCCACCTACAATCGTGGCTACAAAAAATAGTTTTGAGTCATCGACGTCTGATCCAAATTTGCCTGGGTAGTACAATTGACTTCAAAATCGGGCACTGAGTTAGTGCGAGCCTTAAAACTGGTGTTAAAACCGTTTAACAGCGTCATCATCAGCATAGTGCAGGGCTTCCAGTCCACCTGGTTACCTTGTCAGTTGACAGTTGTTCATAATATATGACATGGTATGTAGAGCTCCACAGCAACAGGAAGAATCAGTGGTCTTGTCCTATTGGACACGGTTTACAACGACCCTGTCCTGTCCGAAATTAAATTAGCTTCGTTCAAATATGACGTGGAAAGTTAAAGCTAGGAAGGAAGACAGATGTCGTAGCTACGAGGAAGTAGTTAATACTATTTGTTGAAGACTATTTTTTGAAGACGATCATGTCATCCGGGAAAGATCCTATCCAGATGGAGCATTTCTAAGTCAAGTGGACTGCTTCATGTGAGGTGATTTCCATGTACTGTATAAGTTGCTCACTCCAGATACCTTAGCCAACACTGGATATTGTCTTTAATGCGCTTGGCAGTAGCCATTTCGTGAAGACGTCCGTCATATCCTCCATATCCTTGTTCAGCCACCAATCAATAAAGTTACTATATAGTAGTATAACGAACCAACCAATGCTGCATATACTTAAGAGGCAATCAGAAAAACGCACGGTGTTGAAAAGTTGACATTACTTGGCTATCTTTTAGTACTATTAATGCCCTAAATTTCAGGAGAGCCCAAATGTTGCGATATTTTTCTTTCTCGTGTGTTTTAAATCAATCAAATGAAGGAGGGTAAATCATAATAACTGAAGGAAAAATATGAACCATATTAAAGCAGCAAATTCCAATGTTATCATAAATTCTTTCCCTTTGGTTGATATGAACTCAATAAGGGGTCCTACAATTTAATTTTCATGGGTGGATGGACGATTGTATGGAAAATTAGATTTGAAGTCCCTGAGTCCTTTTACTGTTATTTAAAAAAATATATATTTTGCTAGTCTTTACACTGATTGAACAAATGGAACTACTAATACCCACTCCTCCTCAAACACGTCACCTTAGAGTAGCCCATATTCTTAGTATAAACTGAACTTCGACTTTTCCTCTGCCACACCACCTCCAATTAGCCCATACTCCCATAATTGTGAACAAATATATTATGAATATGCATTTGTTTTGTGCTATAACAAATACACCTATATAATTTATCATATGTAATAGATTGGTACTTACAAAATGGTGTGTTCACTGGGACGCCATGTTTTTGTCTTCTTACCCGGATAAAGTCATGTTGCTATCAACAAAAGATAAATCACTCTAGAGAATTTGCATTGGAATGAGCAACGAGCTTGGTATAAATAGATCACCTTACCTAGCTGGATTATTTGCGTCAAACAATTACTTCCCGGCCTTGTCAATAGAGCTAAAATCAGTAAAATGGCTACAGCTGCGATCTTATATATTATTTATTCAGTTTCTTCAAGCAAATGAATTTATATAAAATAAAGTCATAGCTAGGATCAATAAGGATCAAAATATTGACAGCAAAGTTAGATATGTGCATATATATCTTCCAGTTTATTTGTTTTAATTCAGAAACAGGAATTATTGCATTCATCAATATTTTTTTAATTATTTCTTGTGGTCTTATTGATTTTAATACTAGAATTAATTAAACCAATGCTAACAATATTCATTATTTTCCCTTTCTCTCATCCTCGTGCTTCATGCTTTGCTTCCTAATACTGTCTTTGTTACCAGCATTAAAGCTAAATAATCACTTAATCTCTCATCTAACACTTCCACTACCACTACTCTCGTCAAACGCGACCACCACCACTATTCTCATCAAACACTATCACCACCATTACACTCATCGCACACAACTAACACCACCACTTTTCTCATCAATCACTACCATCACCACAAAAATAGTTTTGTGTCATCGACGTCTTATCCAAATTTGCCTGGGTTGTACAATTGACTTCAAAATCGGTCACTGAGTTAGTGCTAGCCCTAAAACCGGTGTGAAAACCGCCAAAGGCACATAATTTCTGAATCAAGCCGTCCGTATAGAATAAAGAAACGAGATATTCATTTTTTTCACCACCGAAAATCCCGAAACCAAAGCCAGAGTCGTGGAATGTTTTCAACACACCTTGAAAGAACGCATGTGGACATATTGTATGCAATTGCACAGTCTCTAGTACATCGACGTCTTAGCGTACCTGGTCGAAGCGTAGAACCAATCTTACTATCAGGGCATTGGATCGTCTTTGAGCCCCTGTTTGGTACGTCGCCGACTGTGGCTGTCACTAAGAAATGTGAAGTGTTGACGACGCGAGATTCTGTGCGCATTGATAAACCATACGCAATCTCGAAAAAGGTTATTTGCCCAACTGGACCGCCGAATTGCTTCGTGTCACTGGACGATTGCGTCGTCGTCATTATGCCGTCTTTATATTGGAAGAAATGAAGGGGAAGTGTCAAAAAGAACGTTTTGCTTGCCAGAGTTACTACGAGTGACTAAAATAGTAGAGGAAATGTACGACATCGAAATCATTCTAGAACAATGAACACGTAACGTAGAAAAAGAACGTGTCAGAGAAGTCATAATACGTTGGAAAGGATATCCTTCGCGTTTTAACTCTTGGAAGGACTCTTCGCAAATCATCGACTATAAAAAAGTAACCAACATCACGTTCAACACAGCCTCACACACGACAGAGACCGCTGATTCTCCTAGTTCGTCTATGCAAGATCTACAAGAGAAACCCTTGTGGGTGTGGTGTAGAGAACGTGTGCATAAAATGCCAAATCTTTGTTGTGTATTGTGGCATCGGTGCGACTGTTGCCAATTTGAAATTGCAACAAGGAGACAAATACGTTTTGATCATTTTACTGAGCAATTGCATCGGTTACCTTGTTCCTAATCCTTCCCTGAAATAATCTAACAGTGACAAAGGGAGTCTTTCAACCAACGTCAGTCACCCTACTAACAATCACCACCAAAACCAAACCCTCTTTTAGACACTTTTCAGACTTCGAGTGACACCTCAGACACTATAACTCATAAATTACGAATAACCAATTTTACTTAACTTACCCAGTGACAGTTCTATGGATGTATTTCCCACGATACCTTGTGCTGGTTCACGCCAAATTACCTTCGGCCATCCAATTGGATCACGAAGCCCATTGGGAAGTGGCTTTGGTAGAAATTATGCACCCTACACAAATCAAAAACATCACTGAAAATCGAAATACTTTGGAGGTCGAAGCTCAAAACGACCAAGGACAACAATACTTGTATGAAAACGAAATGGTAGACGTTTCTTTGAAACGACCAATTTCTCCCGATACTCTTCAGTACATATATAAGTGTACAATTCATGCAGGTTTTTCTTTTAAAAGTCATCAGCTGGTGGACACGATTGCTTCCAAATTCAGTGAGCTGTTTGGCAAAGTCTTGTGTCCCGATGTGTTTCAATCGAGTATCATAAAGTGGCTTGTCGCCTACTGATGATTTGTTTTGATGTCAAAACCTTGTCCATTATATTTTGTTCTTAATTGTTTGACACTATGGGTGGAGATTTCAAGAAGTGTCCACTCATACCACCCATCACCAACAACTTGAATTTTGCGAATTGTTTTCTTTATTCTCTAGAACTGATCCAAGGATTAAATTTGATCTCTCTGTAATCTGATGTGGTGGAGTACAACGTGGTGAGACAGACATCCGCACCTTACTGCGAGTCATTCCTTTCAAAAATGATTCTGCCACGAAAAATGACGAGAAAAGTGTACAAACATGTCACGTTCACAGCGAATATGTACATCCTAACTATCTGTCTGTTAGTACGTCGTATTTTGAAGTGTCAACATTGCTATAAAAGGAGATTTGGGACAAAATACTCATTTCTTACAAGGGAAATTTACGGTGAAACTCCCTTTTTCGAAACGATTCTCTGCCGACTTGTAAGTCATGCATCCTGTGTACCGAAGAAATGCTATATAAATATATACATATATAAATATATATATATATATATATATATATATATATATATATATATATATATATATATATATATATATATATATATATATATATATATATATCTATATATCTGGATGTATATATGTATATATATGTATCTATATATATATGTATTTATATGTATATGTATGCATATATATATATATATATATATATATATATATATATATATATATATATATATATATATATATATATATATATATATATTATTCTGTGCAGAGGCTGCTCAACCGTTTGACAGCGTCATCATCTGAATACTGCAGAGCTTGCAGTCCACCTGGTTACCTTGCCAGTTGACAGTTTTTCATAATGTATGACATGCTATGTAGAGCTCCACAGCAACAGGAAGAATCAGTGGTCTGGTCACATTGTACACGGTTTACAGCGACCCTGTCCTGTCCGAAATTAAATTAGCTTCGTTCAAATATGACGTGGAAAGTTAAAGCTAGGAAGGAAGACAGATGTCGTAGCTACGAGGAAGTAGTTAATACTATTTGTTGAAGACTATTTTTTGAAGACGATCATGTCATCCGGGAAAGATCCTATCCAGATGGAGCATTTCTAAGTCAAGTGGACTGCTTCATGTGAGGTGATTTCCATGTACTGTATAAGTTGCTCACTCCAGATACCTTAGCCAACACTGGATATTGTCTTTAATACGCTTGGCAGTAGCCATTTCGTGAAGACGTCCGTCATATCCTCCATATCCTTGTTCAGCCACCAATCAATAAAGTTACTATATAGTAGTATAACGAACCAACCAATGCTGCATATACTTAAGAGGCAATCAGAAAAACGCACGGTGTTGAAAAGTTGGCATTACTTGGCTATCTTTTAGTACTATTAATGCCCTAAATTTCAGGAGAGCCCAAATGTTGCGATATTTTTCTTTCTCGTGTGTTTTAAATCAATCAAATGAAGGAGGGTAAATCATAATAACTGAAGGAAAAATATGAACCATATTAAAGCAGCAAATTCCAATGTTATCATAAATTCTTTCCCTTTGGTTGATATGAATTCAATAAGGGGTCCTACAATTTAATTTTCATGGGTGGATGGACGATTGTATGGAAAATTAGATTTGAAGTCCCTGAGTCCTTTTACTGTTATTTAAAAAAATATATATTTTGCTAGTCTTTACACTGATTGAACAAATGGAACTACTAATACCCACTCCTCCTCAAACACGTCACCTTAGAGTAGCCCATATTCTTAGTATAAACTGAACTACGACTTTTCCTCTGCCACACCACCTCCAATTAGCCCATACTCCCATAATTGTGAACAAATGTATTATGAATATGCATTTGTTTTGTGCTATAACAAATACACCTATATAATTTATCATATGTATTAGATTGATACTTACAAAATGGTGTGTTCACTGGGACGCCATGTTTTTGTCTGCTTACCCGGATAAAGTCATGTTGCTATAAACAAACACATAAATCACTCCAGAGTATTTGCATTGGAATGGGCAACGAGCTTGGTATGAATAGATCACCTTACCTTGCTGGATTATTTGCTTCAAATAATTACTTCCCGGTCTTATCGATAGAGCTAAAATCAGTAAAATGGCTACAGCTGCGATTTTATATATTATTTATTCAGTTTCTTCAAACAAATGTATGTATATAAAATAAAGATATAGCTAGGGTCAATAAGGATCAAAATATTGACAGCAAAATTAGACAAGTGCATATATATATCTTCCAGTTTATTTGTTTCAATTCAGAAACAGGAATTATTGCATTCATCAATATTTTTTTAAATTATTTCTTGTGTCACATGGATTTTAATACTAGAATTAATGAAACCAATGCTAACAATATTCATTATTTTCCCTTTCTCTCATCCTCGTGCTTCATGCTTTACTTCCTAATACTGTCTTTGTTACCACCATTAAAGCTAAATAATCACTTAATCTCTCATCTAACACTTCCACTATCGCTATTCTCGTCAAACGCGACCATCACCACAATTCTCATTAAACACTACCACCAACATTATTCATATCAAACACTACAAACACCAAAACTCTCATCAAACACTACCACAACATTACTCATATCAAACACTACTAACAACACCACTCTCATCAAACTCTACAACCACCACTTTTCTCACCAATCACTATCAGCACCCCTACACTCATCAAACACTACCAGAACCAATACTCTCGTCAAACACTACCAGAACCAATACTCTCGACAAACACTACTACCACCACCACTACTCTCATCAAACACTACCACCACCACTACTCTCATCAAACACTACCACCACCACTACTCTCATCAAACGCTACTACAACCACTACTCTCGTCAAATACTACCAGAATCACTATTCTAATCAAACACTACCACTACTCTCATGAACCACCACCACTACTCTCATCAAACGCTACTACCACAACTACTCTTATGAAACGCTACTACCACCACCACTATTCTCATCAATCGCTACTACCACAACTACTCTTATCAAACGCTACTACCCCACCACTACTCTCATCAAACACTACCAGAACAACTATTCTAATCAAACACTATCACTACTCTCTTCAAACACTACCACCACCACTACTCTCATCAAACACTACCGCCACCCCTATTCTAATCAAACACCACCACCACCACTACTCTCAGCAAACATGCCACCACCATTATTCTAATCAAACACTACCACCACCACTACTCTCAGCAAACATACCACCACCATTATTATAATCAAACACTACCACCACCACTACTCTCATCGAATACTTCCAGAACCACTATTCTACTCAAACACTTCCACCACCACTACTCTCATCAAACGCTACTACCACCACTACTCTCGTCAAACACAACTACCACCACCACTACTCTCATCAAACACTACCAGAACAAATATTCTAATCAAACACTATCACTACTCTCATCAAACACTACCACCACCACTACTCTCATCAAACACTACCGCCATCACTATTCTAATGAAACACTACCACCACCACTACTCTCAGCAAACATACCACCACCATTATTCTATTCAAACACTACCACCACCACTACTCTAATCGAATACTTCCAGAACCACTATTCTACTCAAACACTACCACCACCACTACTCTCATCAAACGTTACTACCACCACTACTCTCGTCAAAGACAACTACCACCACCACTACTCTCATCAAACACTACCGTCACCACTATTCTAATCAAACACTACAACCAACACTACTCTCATCAAACACTACAGCCAACACTATTCTAATCAAACACTACCACCACCACTGCTCTCATCAAACGCCACCACCACCACTACTCTCATCAAACACTACAGCCACCACTATTCTAATCAAACAATACCACCACCACTACTCTCATCAAACACTACAGCCACCACTATTCTAATCAAACACTACCACCACCAATACTCTCAGCAAACATACCACCACCATTATTCTAATCAAACACTACCACCACCACTACTCTCATCGAATTCTTCCAGAACCACTATTCTAATCAAACACTACCACCACCACTACTCTCATCAAACACTACCGCCACCACTATTCTAATCAAACACCACCACCACTACTCTCAGCAAACATACCACCACCATTATTCTAATCAAACACTACCACCACCACTACTCTCAGCAAACATACCACCACCATTATTCTAATCAAACACTACCGCCACCACTATTCTAATCAAGCACCACCACCACCACTACTCTCAGCAAACATACCACCACCATTATTCTAATCAAACACTACCGCCACCACTATTCTAATCAAGCACCACCACCACCACTACTCTCAGCAAACATACCACCACCATTATTCTAATCAAACACTACCACCACTACTCTCAGCAAACATACCACCACCATTATTCTAATCAAACACAACCACCACCACTACTCTCTGCAAACATACCACCACCATTATTCTAATCAAACGCTACTACCACCACTACTCTCATCAAACACTACCGTCACCACTATTCTAATCAAACACTACCACCACCACTACTCTCATCAAACATTACAGCCACCACTATTCTAATCAAACACTACCACCACCACTACTCTCATCAAACACCACCACCACCACTACTCTCAGCAAACATGCCACCACCACTATTCTAATCAAACACTACTACCACCACTACTCTCGTCAAATGCTACATCGGTCACTACCACTGTCTTTTTAGTCATCATTAAAGCTAACTCACCACTGAATCTCTCATCAAACGTAAAGACTACTTCTACTACCCTTGCTGCAAATGTTCAATCATCTAATAAAACGTTAACACTACAACTACTACTACTCCTACCGAAAGTGTTGCCGAAATTAAAGCCAAATCATCAATAGGATCAAGATGATAAAAAGGGCCTCTGGGGTCGAACGATCTCAGACGTGACCTTTGGAATCTGGTGGAAGGACGAAAACTGATTTTAGTGCCGTGCAACCGATAGAAGGAATTCCATCTTTGGCAAAAACAACGCACTTCGCATTTAACTCACTATCCTCATTTGACTGAGAGCACCCAATTACATCATGAACTGCAATCGTTGATGAATCTTAGCGATTTGTCAGAAACGGAAAGTTCGCAACAGGTACGGTCGTTTTGCAACGACTTCAACTTTTTCACAAGAAAGATTTAGATGAAACACCCCGACCGACTCTTAGATTTGTTAAGACCCTCATGAAAAGTCCATCACCAACACCACCCCTAGAGACCATGATAGACGCAGCACCTCGTATGTCTGAGTAAGAAGAGGAACGAGAAATATTTTCAAACACCGTCCGCGGTCCCATCCCTAGTAAGATTGTAGCATCCTTGTTGACCACGTCCCCCACACCCGAACGATAAGAACTCAAAGTCTGGGATAAAAAAGATGATGTCCACTCCTCATTCGACAGAAGTGAAAAACAAAGAAGAGAAACCAAAAGTTAAATAAAAAGCAAGATAAAAATCATCCCATTATCACCAACATTAAACTCGGTTTCTACCCCAGTGGCACGTCGGACACGTTAAGTCGTTTCCAAACCACCATCTCATGCCATTAAAAGTAGCATCAGTGAAAAGTGGGTGACTTATTAAAAAGAGTGAAAGAAACGTAATGTGGAATTCATTAACCAGCATTTACTACGACCCAGCCCATACAGTGGGATACGGAGGAGTTCAGAAATTGTATGAAGCTGCCGAAAACCCGACTCAAACGTGTTAGTTTACCTCAAATGCAACGATGGTTACAAAACAAGCCACGTACACCTTACATAAACAATTCAACGAAAATTGTCCAGATGTCGCTCAAAATTATAGTGCATCGATCAGCAATGGCATGCCGATTTAGCCGATGTCTCTCATTTGGCCACCTACAATCGTGGCTACAAAAAATAGTTTTGAGTCATCGACGTCTGATCCAAATTTGCCTGGGTAGTACAATTGACTTCAAAATCGGGCACTGAGTTAGTGCGAGCCTTAAAACTGGTGTTAAAACCGTTTAACAGCGTCATCATCAGCATAGTGCAGGGCTTCCAGTCCACCTGGTTACCTTGTCAGTTGACAGTTGTTCATAATATATGACATGGTATGTAGAGCTCCACAGCAACAGGAAGAATCAGTGGTCTTGTCCTATTGGACACGGTTTACAACGACCCTGTCCTGTCCGAAATTAAATTAGCTTCGTTCAAATATGACGTGGAAAGTTAAAGCTAGGAAGGAAGACAGATGTCGTAGCTACGAGGAAGTAGTTAATACTATTTGTTGAAGACTATTTTTTGAAGACGATCATGTCATCCGGGAAAGATCCTATCCAGATGGAGCATTTCTAAGTCAAGTGGACTGCTTCATGTGAGGTGATTTCCATGTACTGTATAAGTTGCTCACTCCAGATACCTTAGCCAACACTGGATATTGTCTTTAATACGCTTGGCAGTAGCCATTTCGTGAAGACGTCCGTCATATCCTCCATATCCTTGTTCAGCCACCAATCAATAAAGTTACTATATAGTAGTATAACGAACCAACCAATGCTGCATATACTTAAGAGGCAATCAGAAAAACGCACGGTGTTGAAAAGTTGACATTACTTGGCTATCTTTTAGTACTATTAATGCCCTAAATTTCAGGAGAGCCCAAATGTTGCGATATTTTTCTTTCTCGTGTGTTTTAAATCAATCAAATGAAGGAGGGTAAATCATAATAACTGAAGGAAAAATATGAACCATATTAAAGCAGCAAATTCCAATGTTATCATAAATTCTTTCCCTTTGGTTGATATGAACTCAATAAGGGGTCCTACAATTTAATTTTCATGGGTGGATGGACGATTGTATGGAAAATTAGATTTGAAGTCCCTGAGTCCTTTTACTGTTATTTAAAAAAATATATATTTTGCTAGTCTTTACACTGATTGAACAAATGGAACTACTAATACCCACTCCTCCTCAAACACGTCACCTTAGAGTAGCCCATATTCTTAGTATAAACTGAACTTCGACTTTTCCTCTGCCACACCACCTCCAATTAGCCCATACTCCCATAATTGTGAACAAATATATTATGAATATGCATTTGTTTTGTGCTATAACAAATACACCTATATAATTTATCATATGTAATAGATTGGTACTTACAAAATGGTGTGTTCACTGGGACGCCATGTTTTTGTCTTCTTACCCGGATAAAGTCATGTTGCTATCAACAAAAGATAAATCACTCTAGAGAATTTGCATTGGAATGAGCAACGAGCTTGGTATAAATAGATCACCTTATCTAGCTGGATTATTTGCGTCAAACAATTACTTCCCGGCCTTGTCAATAGAGCTAAAATCAGTAAAATGGCTACAGCTGCGATCTTATATATTATTTATTCAGTTTCTTCAAGCAAATGAATTTATATAAAATAAAGTCATAGCTAGGATCAATAAGGATCAAAATATTGACAGCAAAGTTAGATATGTGCATATATATCTTCCAGTTTATTTGTTTTAATTCAGAAACAGGAATTATTGCATTCATCAATATTTTTTTAATTATTTCTTGTGGTCTTATTGATTTTAATACTAGAATTAATTAAACCAATGCTAACAATATTCATTATTTTCCCTTTCTCTCATCCTCGTGCTTCATGCTTTACTTCCTAATACTGTCTTTGTTACCAGCATTAAAGCTAAATAATCACTTAATCTCTCATCTAACACTTCCACTACCACTACTCTCGTCAAACGCGACCACCACCACTATTCTCATCAAACACTATCACCTCATTACACTCATCGCCACACAACTAACAACCACCACTTTCTCATCAATCACTACCATCACCACAAAAATAGTTTTGTGTCATCGACGTCTTATCCAAATTTGCCTGGGTTGTACAATTGACTTCAAAATCGGTCACTGAGTTAGTGCTAGCCCTAAAACCGGTGTGAAAACCGCCAAAGGCACATAATTTCTGAATCAAGCCGTCCGTATAGAATAAGAAACGAGATATTCATTTTTTTCACCACCGAAAATCCCGAAACCAAAGCCAGAGTCGTGGAATGTTTTCAACACACCTTGAAAGAACGCATGTGGACATATTGTATGCAATTGCACAGTCTCTAGTACATCGACGTCTTAGCGTACCTGGTCGAAGCGTAGAACCAATCTTACTATCAGGGCATTGGATCGTCTTTGAGCCCCTGTTTGGTACGTCGCCGACTGTGGCTGTCACTAAGAAATGTGAAGTGTTGACGACGCGAGATTCTGTGCGCATTGATAAACCATACGCAATCTCGAAAAAGGTTATTTGCCCAACTGGACCGCCGAATTGCTTCGTGTCACTGGACGATTGCGTCGTCGTCATTATGCCGTCTTTATATTGGAAGAAATGAAGGGGAAGTGTCAAAAAGAACGTTTTGCTTGCCAGAGTTACTACGAGTGACTAAAATAGTAGAGGAAATGTACGACATCGAAATCATTCTAGAACAATGAACACGTAACGTAGAAAAAGAACGTGTCAGAGAAGTCATAATACGTTGGAAAGGATATCCTTCGCGTTTTAACTCTTGGAAGGACTCTTCGCAAATCATCGACTATAAAAAGTAACCAACATCACGTTCAACACAGCCTCACACACGACAGAGACCGCTGATTCTCCTAGTTCGTCTATGCAAGATCTACAAGAGAAACCCTTGTGGGTGTGGTGTAGAGAACGTGTGCATAAAATGCCAAATCTTTGTTGTGTATTGTGGCATCGGTGCGACTGTTGCCAATTTGAAATTGCAACAAGGAGACAAATACGTTTTGATCATTTTACTGAGCAATTGCATCGGTTACCTTGTTCCTAATCCTTCCCTGAAATAATCTAACAGTGACAAAGGGAGTCTTTCAACCAACGTCAGTCACCCTACTAACAATCACCACCAAAACCAAACCCTCTTTTAGACACTTTTCAGACTTCGAGTGACACCTCAGACACTATAACTCATAAATTACGAATAACCAATTTTACTTAACTTACCCAGTGACAGTTCTATGGATGTATTTCCCACGATACCTTGTGCTGGTTCACGCCAAATTACCTTCGGCCATCCAATTGGATCACGAAGCCCATTGGGAAGTGGCTTTGGTAGAAATTATGCACCCTACACAAATCAAAAACATCACTGAAAATCGAAATACTTTGGAGGTCGAAGCTCAAAACGACCAAGGACAACAATACTTGTATGAAAACGAAATGGTAGACGTTTCTTTGAAACGACCAATTTCTCCCGATACTCTTCAGTACATATATAAGTGTACAATTCATGCAGGTTTTTCTTTTAAAAGTCATCAGCTGGTGGACACGATTGCTTCCAAATTCAGTGAGCTGTTTGGCAAAGTCTTGTGTCCCGATGTGTTTCAATCGAGTATCATAAAGTGGCTTGTCGCCTACTGATGATTTGTTTTGATGTCAAAACCTTGTCCATTATATTTTGTTCTTAATTGTTTGACACTATGGGTGGAGATTTCAAGAAGTGTCCACTCATACCACCCATCACCAACAACTTGAATTTTGCGAATTGTTTTCTTTATTCTCTAGAACTGATCCAAGGATTAAATTTGATCTCTCTGTAATCTGATGTGGTGGAGTACAACGTGGTGAGACAGACATCCGCACCTTACTGCGAGTCATTCCTTTCAAAAATGATTCTGCCACGAAAAATGACGAGAAAAGTGTACAAACATGTCACGTTCACAGCGAATATGTACATCCTAACTATCTGTCTGTTAGTACGTCGTATTTTGAAGTGTCAACATTGCTATAAAAGGAGATTTGGGACAAAATACTCATTTCTTACAAGGGAAATTTACGGTGAAACTCCCTTTTTCGAAACGATTCTCTGCCGACTTATAAGTCATGCATCCTGTGTACCGAAGAAATGCTATATAAATATATACATATATAAATATATATATATATATATATATATATATATCTGGATGTATATATGTATATATATGTATCTATATATATATGTATTTATATGTATATGTATGCATATATATATATATATATATATATATATCTATATATATATATATATATATATATATATATATATATATATATATATATATATATATATATATATATATATATATATATATTATTCTGTGCAGAGGCTGCTCAACCGTTTGACAGCGTCATCATCTGAATACTGCAGAGCTTGCAGTCCACCTGGTTACCTTGCCAGTTGACAGTTTTTCATAATGTATGACATGCTATGTAGAGCTCCACAGCAACAGGAAGAATCAGTGGTCTGGTCACATTGTACACGGTTTACAGCGACCCTGTCCTGTCCGAAATTAAATTAGCTTCGTTCAAATATGACGTGGAAAGTTAAAGCTAGGAAGGAAGACAGATGTCGTAGCTACGAGGAAGTAGTTAATACTATTTGTTGAAGACTATTTTTTGAAGACGATCATGTCATCCGGGAAAGATCCTATCCAGATGGAGCATTTCTAAGTCAAGTGGACTGCTTCATGTGAGGTGATTTCCATGTACTGTATAAGTTGCTCACTCCAGATACCTTAGCCAACACTGGATATTGTCTTTAATACGCTTGGCAGTAGCCATTTCGTGAAGACGTCCGTCATATCCTCCATATCCTTGTTCAGCCACCAATCAATAAAGTTACTATATAGTAGTATAACGAACCAACCAATGCTGCATATACTTAAGAGGCAATCAGAAAAACGCACGGTGTTGAAAAGTTGGCATTACTTGGCTATCTTTTAGTACTATTAATGCCCTAAATTTCAGGAGAGCCCAAATGTTGCGATATTTTTCTTTCTCGTGTGTTTTAAATCAATCAAATGAAGGAGGGTAAATCATAATAACTGAAGGAAAAATATGAACCATATCAAAGCAGCAAATTCCAATGTTATCATAAATTCTTTCCCTTTGGTTGATATGAATTCAATAAGGGGTCCTACAATTTAATTTTCATGGGTGGATGGACGATTGTATGGAAAATTAGATTTGAAGTCCCTGAGTCCTTTTACTGTTATTTAAAAAAATATATACTTTGCTAGTCTTTACACTGATTGAACAAATGGAACTACTAATACCCACTCCTCCTCAAACACGTCACCTTAGAGTAGCCCATATTCTTAGTATAAACTGAACTACGACTTTTCCTCTGCCACACCACCTCCAATTAGCCCATACTCCCATAATTGTGAACAAATGTATTATGAATATGCATTTGTTTTGTGCTATAACAAATACACCTATATAATTTATCATATGTATTAGATTGATACTTACAAAATGGTGTGTTCACTGGGACGCCATGTTTTTGTCTGCTTACCCGGATAAAGTCATGTTGCTATAAACAAACACATAAATCACTCCAGAGTATTTGCATTGGAATGGGCAACGAGCTTGGTATGAATAGATCACCTTACCTTGCTGGATTATTTGCTTCAAATAATTACTTCCCGGTCTTATCGATAGAGCTAAAATCAGTAAAATGGCTACAGCTGCGATTTTATATATTATTTATTCAGTTTCTTCAAACAAATGTATGTATATAAAATAAAGATATAGCTAGGGTCAATAAGGATCAAAATATTGACAGCAAAATTAGACAAGTGCATATATATATCTTCCAGTTTATTTGTTTCAATTCAGAAACAGGAATTATTGCATTCATCAATATTTTTTTAAATTATTTCTTGTGTCACATGGATTTTAATACTAGAATTAATGAAACCAATGCTAACAATATTCATTATTTTCCCTTTCTCTCATCCTCGTGCTTCATGCTTTACTTCCTAATACTGTCTTTGTTACCACCATTAAAGCTAAATAATCACTTAATCTCTCATCTAACACTTCCACTATCGCTATTCTCGTCAAACGCGACCATCACCACAATTCTCATTAAACACTACCACCAACATTATTCATATCAAACACTACAAACACCAAAACTCTCATCAAACACTACCACAACATTACTCATATCAAACACTACTAACAACACCACTCTCATCAAACTCTACAACCACCACTTTTCTCACCAATCACTATCAGCACCCCTACACTCATCAAACACTACCAGAACCAATACTCTCGTCAAACACTACCAGAACCAATACTCTCGACAAACACTACTACCACCACCACTACTCTCATCAAACACTACCACCACCACTACTCTCATCAAACACTACCACCACCACTACTCTCATCAAACGCTACTACAACCACTACTCTCGTCAAATACTACCAGAATCACTATTCTAATCAAACACTACCACTACTCTCATGAACCACCACCACTACTCTCATCAAACGCTACTACCACAACTACTCTTATGAAACGCTACTACCACCACCACTATTCTCATCAATCGCTACTACCACAACTACTCTTATCAAACGCTACTACCCCACCACTACTCTCATCAAACACTACCAGAACAACTATTCTAATCAAACACTATCACTACTCTCTTCAAACACTACCACCACCACTACTCTCATCAAACACTACCGCCACCCCTATTCTAATCAAACACCACCACCACCACTACTCTCAGCAAACATGCCACCACCATTATTCTAATCAAACACTACCACCACCACTACTCTCAGCAAACATACCACCACCATTATTATAATCAAACACTACCACCACCACTACTCTCATCGAATACTTCCAGAACCACTATTCTACTCAAACACTTCCACCACCACTACTCTCATCAAACGCTACTACCACCACTACTCTCGTCAAACACAACTACCACCACCACTACTCTCATCAAACACTACCAGAACAAATATTCTAATCAAACACTATCACTACTCTCATCAAACACTACCACCACCACTACTCTCATCAAACACTACCGCCATCACTATTCTAATGAAACACTACCACCACCACTACTCTCAGCAAACATACCACCACCATTATTCTATTCAAACACTACCACCACCACTACTCTAATCGAATACTTCCAGAACCACTATTCTACTCAAACACTACCACCACCACTACTCTCATCAAACGTTACTACCACCACTACTCTCGTCAAAGACAACTACCACCACCACTACTCTCATCAAACACTACCGTCACCACTATTCTAATCAAACACTACAACCAACACTACTCTCATCAAACACTACAGCCAACACTATTCTAATCAAACACTACCACCACCACTGCTCTCATCAAACGCCACCACCACCACTACTCTCATCAAACACTACAGCCACCACTATTCTAATCAAACAATACCACCACCACTACTCTCATCAAACACTACAGCCACCACTATTCTAATCAAACACTACCACCACCAATACTCTCAGCAAACATACCACCACCATTATTCTAATCAAACACTACCACCACCACTACTCTCATCGAATTCTTCCAGAACCACTATTCTAATCAAACACTACCACCACCACTACTCTCATCAAACACTACCGCCACCACTATTCTAATCAAACACCACCACCACTACTCTCAGCAAACATACCACCACCATTATTCTAATCAAACACTACCACCACCACTACTCTCAGCAAACATACCACCACCATTATTCTAATCAAACACTACCGCCACCACTATTCTAATCAAGCACCACCACCACCACTACTCTCAGCAAACATACCACCACCATTATTTTAATCAAACACTACCGCCACCACTATTCTAATCAAGCACCACCACCACCACTACTCTCAGCAAACATACCACCACCATTATTCTAATCAAACACTACCACCACTACTCTCAGCAAACATACCACCACCATTATTCTAATCAAACACAACCACCACCACTACTCTCTGCAAACATACCACCACCATTATTCTAATCAAACGCTACTACCACCACTACTCTCATCAAACACTACCGTCACCACTATTCTAATCAAACACTACCACCACCACTACTCTCATCAAACATTACAGCCACCACTATTCTAATCAAACACTACCACCACCACTACTCTCATCAAACACCACCACCACCACTACTCTCAGCAAACATGCCACCACCACTATTCTAATCAAACACTACTACCACCACTACTCTCGTCAAATGCTACATCGGTCACTACCACTGTCTTTTTAGTCATCATTAAAGCTAACTCACCACTGAATCTCTCATCAAACGTAAAGACTACTTCTACTACCCTTGCTGCAAATGTTCAATCATCTAATAAAACGTTAACACTACAACTACTACTACTCCTACCGAAAGTGTTGCCGAAATTAAAGCCAAATCATCAATAGGATCAAGATGATAAAAAGGGCCTCTGGGGTCGAACGATCTCAGACGTGACCTTTGGAATCTGGTGGAAGGACGAAAACTGATTTTAGTGCCGTGCAACCGATAGAAGGAATTCCATCTTTGGCAAAAACAACGCACTTCGCATTTAACTCACTATCCTCATTTGACTGAGAGCACCCAATTACATCATGAACTGCAATCGTTGATGAATCTTAGCGATTTGTCAGAAACGGAAAGTTCGCAACAGGTACGGTCGTTTTGCAACGACTTCAACTTTTTCACAAGAAAGATTTAGATGAAACACCCCGACCGACTCTTAGATTTGTTAAGACCCTCATGAAAAGTCCATCACCAACACCACCCCTAGAGACCATGATAGACGCAGCACCTCGTATGTCTGAGTAAGAAGAGGAACGAGAAATATTTTCAAACACCGTCCGCGGTCCCATCCCTAGTAAGATTGTAGCATCCTTGTTGACCACGTCCCCCACACCCGAACGATAAGAACTCAAAGTCTGGGATAAAAAAGATGATGTCCACTCCTCATTCGACAGAAGTGAAAAACAAAGAAGAGAAACCAAAAGTTAAATAAAAAGCAAGATAAAAATCATCCCATTATCACCAACATTAAACTCGGTTTCTACCCCAGTGGCACGTCGGACACGTTAAGTCGTTTCCAAACCACCATCTCATGCCATTAAAAGTAGCATCAGTGAAAAGTGGGTGACTTATTAAAAAGAGTGAAAGAAACGTAATGTGGAATTCATTAACCAGCATTTACTACGACCCAGCCCATACAGTGGGATACGGAGGAGTTCAGAAATTGTATGAAGCTGCCGAAAACCCGACTCAAACGTGTTAGTTTACCTCAAATGCAACGATGGTTACAAAACAAGCCACGTACACCTTACATAAACAATTCAACGAAAATTGTCCAGATGTCGCTCAAAATTATAGTGCATCGATCAGCAATGGCATGCCGATTTAGCCGATGTCTCTCATTTGGCCACCTACAATCGTGGCTACAAAAAATAGTTTTGAGTCATCGACGTCTGATCCAAATTTGCCTGGGTAGTACAATTGACTTCAAAATCGGGCACTGAGTTAGTGCGAGCCTTAAAACTGGTGTTAAAACCGTTTAACAGCGTCATCATCAGCATAGTGCAGGGCTTCCAGTCCACCTGGTTACCTTGTCAGTTGACAGTTGTTCATAATATATGACATGGTATGTAGAGCTCCACAGCAACAGGAAGAATCAGTGGTCTTGTCCTATTGGACACGGTTTACAACGACCCTGTCCTGTCCGAAATTAAATTAGCTTCGTTCAAATATGACGTGGAAAGTTAAAGCTAGGAAGGAAGACAGATGTCGTAGCTACGAGGAAGTAGTTAATACTATTTGTTGAAGACTATTTTTTGAAGACGATCATGTCATCCGGGAAAGATCCTATCCAGATGGAGCATTTCTAAGTCAAGTGGACTGCTTCATGTGAGGTGATTTCCATGTACTGTATAAGTTGCTCACTCCAGATACCTTAGCCAACACTGGATATTGTCTTTAATACGCTTGGCAGTAGCCATTTCGTGAAGACGTCCGTCATATCCTCCATATCCTTGTTCAGCCACCAATCAATAAAGTTACTATATAGTAGTATAACGAACCAACCAATGCTGCATATACTTAAGAGGCAATCAGAAAAACGCACGGTGTTGAAAAGTTGACATTACTTGGCTATCTTTTAGTACTATTAATGCCCTAAATTTCAGGAGAGCCCAAATGTTGCGATATTTTTCTTTCTCGTGTGTTTTAAATCAATCAAATGAAGGAGGGTAAATCATAATAACTGAAGGAAAAATATGAACCATATTAAAGCAGCAAATTCCAATGTTATCATAAATTCTTTCCCTTTGGTTGATATGAACTCAATAAGGGGTCCTACAATTTAATTTTCATGGGTGGATGGACGATTGTATGGAAAATTAGATTTGAAGTCCCTGAGTCCTTTTACTGTTATTTAAAAAAATATATATTTTGCTAGTCTTTACACTGATTGAACAAATGGAACTACTAATACCCACTCCTCCTCAAACACGTCACCTTAGAGTAGCCCATATTCTTAGTATAAACTGAACTTCGACTTTTCCTCTGCCACACCACCTCCAATTAGCCCATACTCCCATAATTGTGAACAAATATATTATGAATATGCATTTGTTTTGTGCTATAACAAATACACCTATATAATTTATCATATGTAATAGATTGGTACTTACAAAATGGTGTGTTCACTGGGACGCCATGTTTTTGTCTTCTTACCCGGATAAAGTCATGTTGCTATCAACAAAAGATAAATCACTCTAGAGAATTTGCATTGGAATGAGCAACGAGCTTGGTATAAATAGATCACCTTATCTAGCTGGATTATTTGCGTCAAACAATTACTTCCCGGCCTTGTCAATAGAGCTAAAATCAGTAAAATGGCTACAGCTGCGATCTTATATATTATTTATTCAGTTTCTTCAAGCAAATGAATTTATATAAAATAAAGTCATAGCTAGGATCAATAAGGATCAAAATATTGACAGCAAAGTTAGATATGTGCATATATATCTTCCAGTTTATTTGTTTTAATTCAGAAACAGGAATTATTGCATTCATCAATATTTTTTTAATTATTTCTTGTGGTCTTATTGATTTTAATACTAGAATTAATTAAACCAATGCTAACAATATTCATTATTTTCCCTTTCTCTCATCCTCGTGCTTCATGCTTTACTTCCTAATACTGTCTTTGTTACCAGCATTAAAGCTAAATAATCACTTAATCTCTCATCTAACACTTCCACTACCACTACTCTCGTCAAACGCGACCACCACCACTATTCTCATCAAACACTATCACCACCATTACACTCATCGCACACAACTAACACCACCACTTTTCTCATCAATCACTACCATCACCACAAAAATAGTTTTGTGTCATCGACGTCTTATCCAAATTTGCCTGGGTTGTACAATTGACTTCAAAATCGGTCACTGAGTTAGTGCTAGCCCTAAAACCGGTGTGAAAACCGCCAAAGGCACATAATTTCTGAATCAAGCCGTCCGTATAGAATAAAGAAACGAGATATTCATTTTTTTCACCACCGAAAATCCCGAAACCAAAGCCAGAGTCGTGGAATGTTTTCAACACACCTTGAAAGAACGCATGTGGACATATTGTATGCAATTGCACAGTCTCTAGTACATCGACGTCTTAGCGTACCTGGTCGAAGCGTAGAACCAATCTTACTATCAGGGCATTGGATCGTCTTTGAGCCCCTGTTTGGTACGTCGCCGACTGTGGCTGTCACTAAGAAATGTGAAGTGTTGACGACGCGAGATTCTGTGCGCATTGATAAACCATACGCAATCTCGAAAAAGGTTATTTGCCCAACTGGACCGCCGAATTGCTTCGTGTCACTGGACGATTGCGTCGTCGTCATTATGCCGTCTTTATATTGGAAGAAATGAAGGGGAAGTGTCAAAAAGAACGTTTTGCTTGCCAGAGTTACTACGAGTGACTAAAATAGTAGAGGAAATGTACGACATCGAAATCATTCTAGAACAATGAACACGTAACGTAGAAAAAGAACGTGTCAGAGAAGTCATAATACGTTGGAAAGGATATCCTTCGCGTTTTAACTCTTGGAAGGACTCTTCGCAAATCATCGACTATAAAAAAGTAACCAACATCACGTTCAACACAGCCTCACACACGACAGAGACCGCTGATTCTCCTAGTTCGTCTATGCAAGATCTACAAGAGAAACCCTTGTGGGTGTGGTGTAGAGAACGTGTGCATAAAATGCCAAATCTTTGTTGTGTATTGTGGCATCGGTGCGACTGTTGCCAATTTGAAATTGCAACAAGGAGACAAATACGTTTTGATCATTTTACTGAGCAATTGCATCGGTTACCTTGTTCCTAATCCTTCCCTGAAATAATCTAACAGTGACAAAGGGAGTCTTTCAACCAACGTCAGTCACCCTACTAACAATCACCACCAAAACCAAACCCTCTTTTAGACACTTTTCAGACTTCGAGTGACACCTCAGACACTATAACTCATAAATTACGAATAACCAATTTTACTTAACTTACCCAGTGACAGTTCTATGGATGTATTTCCCACGATACCTTGTGCTGGTTCACGCCAAATTACCTTCGGCCATCCAATTGGATCACGAAGCCCATTGGGAAGTGGCTTTGGTAGAAATTATGCACCCTACACAAATCAAAAACATCACTGAAAATCGAAATACTTTGGAGGTCGAAGCTCAAAACGACCAAGGACAACAATACTTGTATGAAAACGAAATGGTAGACGTTTCTTTGAAACGACCAATTTCTCCCGATACTCTTCAGTACATATATAAGTGTACAATTCATGCAGGTTTTTCTTTTAAAAGTCATCAGCTGGTGGACACGATTGCTTCCAAATTCAGTGAGCTGTTTGGCAAAGTCTTGTGTCCCGATGTGTTTCAATCGAGTATCATAAAGTGGCTTGTCGCCTACTGATGATTTGTTTTGATGTCAAAACCTTGTCCATTATATTTTGTTCTTAATTGTTTGACACTATGGGTGGAGATTTCAAGAAGTGTCCACTCATACCACCCATCACCAACAACTTGAATTTTGCGAATTGTTTTCTTTATTCTCTAGAACTGATCCAAGGATTAAATTTGATCTCTCTGTAATCTGATGTGGTGGAGTACAACGTGGTGAGACAGACATCCGCACCTTACTGCGAGTCATTCCTTTCAAAAATGATTCTGCCACGAAAAATGACGAGAAAAGTGTACAAACATGTCACGTTCACAGCGAATATGTACATCCTAACTATCTGTCTGTTAGTACGTCGTATTTTGAAGTGTCAACATTGCTATAAAAGGAGATTTGGGACAAAATACTCATTTCTTACAAGGGAAATTTACGGTGAAACTCCCTTTTTCGAAACGATTCTCTGCCGACTTATAAGTCATGCATCCTGTGTACCGAAGAAATGCTATATAAATATATACATATATAAATATATATATATATATATATATATATATATATATATATATATATATATATATATATATATATATATATATATATATATATATCTGGATGTATATATGTATATATATGTATCTATATATATATGTATTTATATGTATATGTATGCATATATATATATATATATATATATATATATATATATATATATATATATATATATATATATATTATTCTGTGCAGAGGCTGCTCAACCGTTTGACAGCGTCATCATCTGAATACTGCAGAGCTTGCAGTCCACCTGGTTACCTTGCCAGTTGACAGTTTTTCATAATGTATGACATGCTATGTAGAGCTCCACAGCAACAGGAAGAATCAGTGGTCTGGTCACATTGTACACGGTTTACAGCGACCCTGTCCTGTCCGAAATTAAATTAGCTTCGTTCAAATATGACGTGGAAAGTTAAAGCTAGGAAGGAAGACAGATGTCGTAGCTACGAGGAAGTAGTTAATACTATTTGTTGAAGACTATTTTTTGAAGACGATCATGTCATCCGGGAAAGATCCTATCCAGATGGAGCATTTCTAAGTCAAGTGGACTGCTTCATGTGAGGTGATTTCCATGTACTGTATAAGTTGCTCACTCCAGATACCTTAGCCAACACTGGATATTGTCTTTAATACGCTTGGCAGTAGCCATTTCGTGAAGACGTCCGTCATATCCTCCATATCCTTGTTCAGCCACCAATCAATAAAGTTACTATATAGTAGTATAACGAACCAACCAATGCTGCATATACTTAAGAGGCAATCAGAAAAACGCACGGTGTTGAAAAGTTGGCATTACTTGGCTATCTTTTAGTACTATTAATGCCCTAAATTTCAGGAGAGCCCAAATGTTGCGATATTTTTCTTTCTCGTGTGTTTTAAATCAATCAAATGAAGGAGGGTAAATCATAATAACTGAAGGAAAAATATGAACCATATTAAAGCAGCAAATTCCAATGTTATCATAAATTCTTTCCCTTTGGTTGATATGAATTCAATAAGGGGTCCTACAATTTAATTTTCATGGGTGGATGGACGATTGTATGGAAAATTAGATTTGAAGTCCCTGAGTCCTTTTACTGTTATTTAAAAAAATATATATTTTGCTAGTCTTTACACTGATTGAACAAATGGAACTACTAATACCCACTCCTCCTCAAACACGTCACCTTAGAGTAGCCCATATTCTTAGTATAAACTGAACTACGACTTTTCCTCTGCCACACCACCTCCAATTAGCCCATACTCCCATAATTGTGAACAAATGTATTATGAATATGCATTTGTTTTGTGCTATAACAAATACACCTATATAATTTATCATATGTATTAGATTGATACTTACAAAATGGTGTGTTCACTGGGACGCCATGTTTTTGTCTGCTTACCCGGATAAAGTCATGTTGCTATAAACAAACACATAAATCACTCCAGAGTATTTGCATTGGAATGGGCAACGAGCTTGGTATGAATAGATCACCTTACCTTGCTGGATTATTTGCTTCAAATAATTACTTCCCGGTCTTATCGATAGAGCTAAAATCAGTAAAATGGCTACAGCTGCGATTTTATATATTATTTATTCAGTTTCTTCAAACAAATGTATGTATATAAAATAAAGATATAGCTAGGGTCAATAAGGATCAAAATATTGACAGCAAAATTAGACAAGTGCATATATATATCTTCCAGTTTATTTGTTTCAATTCAGAAACAGGAATTATTGCATTCATCAATATTTTTTTAAATTATTTCTTGTGTCACATGGATTTTAATACTAGAATTAATGAAACCAATGCTAACAATATTCATTATTTTCCCTTTCTCTCATCCTCGTGCTTCATGCTTTACTTCCTAATACTGTCTTTGTTACCACCATTAAAGCTAAATAATCACTTAATCTCTCATCTAACACTTCCACTATCGCTATTCTCGTCAAACGCGACCATCACCACAATTCTCATTAAACACTACCACCAACATTATTCATATCAAACACTACAAACACCAAAACTCTCATCAAACACTACCACAACATTACTCATATCAAACACTACTAACAACACCACTCTCATCAAACTCTACAACCACCACTTTTCTCACCAATCACTATCAGCACCCCTACACTCATCAAACACTACCAGAACCAATACTCTCGTCAAACACTACCAGAACCAATACTCTCGACAAACACTACTACCACCACCACTACTCTCATCAAACACTACCACCACCACTACTCTCATCAAACACTACCACCACCACTACTCTCAACAAACGCTACTACAACCACTACTCTCGTCAAATACTACCAGAATCACTATTCTAATCAAACACTACCACTACTCTCATGAACCACCACCACTACTCTCATCAAACGCTACTACCACAACTACTCTTATGAAACGCTACTACCACCACCACTATTCTCATCAATCGCTACTACCACAACTACTCTTATCAAACGCTACTACCCCACCACTACTCTCATCAAACACTACCAGAACAACTATTCTAATCAAACACTATCACTACTCTCTTCAAACACTACCACCACCACTACTCTCATCAAACACTACCGCCACCCCTATTCTAATCAAACACCACCACCACCACTACTCTCAGCAAACATGCCACCACCATTATTCTAATCAAACACTACCACCACCACTACTCTCAGCAAACATACCACCACCATTATTCTAATCAAACACTACCACCACCACTACTCTCATCGAATACTTCCAGAACCACTATTCTACTCAAACACTTCCACCACCACTACTCTCATCAAACGCTACTACCACCACTACTCTCGTCAAACACAACTACCACCACCACTACTCTCATCAAACACTACCAGAACAAATATTCTAATCAAACACTATCACTACTCTCATCAAACACTACCACCACCACTACTCTCATCAAACACTACCGCCATCACTATTCTAATGAAACACTACCACCACCACTACTCTCAGCAAACATACCACCACCATTATTCTATTCAAACACTACCACCACCACTACTCTAATCGAATACTTCCAGAACCACTATTCTACTCAAACACTACCACCACCACTACTCTCATCAAACGTTACTACCACCACTACTCTCGTCAAAGACAACTACCACCACCACTAATCTCATCAAACACTACCGTCACCACTATTCTAATCAAACACTACAACCAACACTACTCTCATCAAACACTACAGCCAACACTATTCTAATCAAACACTACCACCACCACTGCTCTCATCAAACGCCACCACCACCACTACTCTCATCAAACACTACAGCCACCACTATTCTAATCAAACAATACCACCACCACTACTCTCATCAAACACTACAGCCACCACTATTCTAATCAAACACTACCACCACCAATACTCTCAGCAAACATACCACCACCATTATTCTAATCAAACACTACCACCACCACTACTCTCATCGAATTCTTCCAGAACCACTATTCTAATCAAACACTACCACCACCACTACTGTCATCAAACACTACCGCCACCACTATTCTAATCAAACACCACCACCACTACTCTCAGCAAACATACCACCACCATTATTCTAATCAAACACTACCACCACCACTACTCTCAGCAAACATACCACCACCATTATTCTAATCAAACACTACCGCCACCACTATTCTAATTAAGCACCACCACCACCACTACTCTCAGCAAACATACCACCACCATTATTCTAATCA
This sequence comes from Sinohyriopsis cumingii, assembly GCA_028554795.2. Classification (NCBI taxonomy): domain Eukaryota; kingdom Metazoa; phylum Mollusca; class Bivalvia; order Unionida; family Unionidae; genus Sinohyriopsis; species Sinohyriopsis cumingii. The sequence continues at coordinate 29,936 of JAPYKE020000377.1, forward strand.
AACACTACCGCCACCACTATTCTAATCAAGCACCACCACCACCACTACTCTCAGCAAACATACCACCACCATTATTCTAATCAAACACTACCACCACTACTCTCAGCAAACATACCACCACCATTATTCTAATCAAACACAACCACCACCACTACTCTCTGCAAACATACCACCACCATTATTCTAATCAAACGCTACTACCACCACTACTCTCATCAAACACTACCGTCACCACTATTCTAATCAAACACTACCACCACCACTACTCTCATCAAACATTACAGCCACCACTATTCTAATCAAACACTACCACCACCACTACTCTCATCAAACACCACCACCACCACTACTCTCAGCAAACATGCCACCACCACTATTCTAATCAAACACTACTACCACCACTACTCTCGTCAAATGCTACATCGGTCACTACCACTGTCTTTTTAGTCATCATTAAAGCTAACTCACCACTGAATCTCTCATCAAACGTAAAGACTACTTCTACTACCCTTGCTGCAAATGTTCAATCATCTAATAAAACGTTAACACTACAACTACTACTACTCCTACCGAAAGTGTTGCCGAAATTAAAGCCAAATCATCAATAGGATCAAGATGATAAAAAGGGCCTCTGGGGTCGAACGATCTCAGACGTGACCTTTGGAATCTGGTGGAAGGACGAAAACTGATTTTAGTGCCGTGCAACCGATAGAAGGAATTCCATCTTTGGCAAAAACAACGCACTTCGCATTTAACTCACTATCCTCATTTGACTGAGAGCACCCAATTACATCATGAACTGCAATCGTTGATGAATCTTAGCGATTTGTCAGAAACGGAAAGTTCGCAACAGGTACGGTCGTTTTGCAACGACTTCAACTTTTTCACAAGAAAGATTTAGATGAAACACCCCGACCGACTCTTAGATTTGTTAAGACCCTCATGAAAAGTCCATCACCAACACCACCCCTAGAGACCATGATAGACGCAGCACCTCGTATGTCTGAGTAAGAAGAGGAACGAGAAATATTTTCAAACACCGTCCGCGGTCCCATCCCTAGTAAGATTGTAGCATCCTTGTTGACCACGTCCCCCACACCCGAACGATAAGAACTCAAAGTCTGGGATAAAAAAGATGATGTCCACTCCTCATTCGACAGAAGTGAAAAACAAAGAAGAGAAACCAAAAGTTAAATAAAAAGCAAGATAAAAATCATCCCATTATCACCAACATTAAACTCGGTTTCTACCCCAGTGGCACGTCGGACACGTTAAGTCGTTTCCAAACCACCATCTCATGCCATTAAAAGTAGCATCAGTGAAAAGTGGGTGACTTATTAAAAAGAGTGAAAGAAACGTAATGTGGAATTCATTAACCAGCATTTACTACGACCCAGCCCATACAGTGGGATACGGAGGAGTTCAGAAATTGTATGAAGCTGCCGAAAACCCGACTCAAACGTGTTAGTTTACCTCAAATGCAACGATGGTTACAAAACAAGCCACGTACACCTTACATAAACAATTCAACGAAAATTGTCCAGATGTCGCTCAAAATTATAGTGCATCGATCAGCAATGGCATGCCGATTTAGCCGATGTCTCTCATTTGGCCACCTACAATCGTGGCTACAAAAAATAGTTTTGAGTCATCGACGTCTGATCCAAATTTGCCTGGGTAGTACAATTGACTTCAAAATCGGGCACTGAGTTAGTGCGAGCCTTAAAACTGGTGTTAAAACCGTTTAACAGCGTCATCATCAGCATAGTGCAGGGCTTCCAGTCCACCTGGTTACCTTGTCAGTTGACAGTTGTTCATAATATATGACATGGTATGTAGAGCTCCACAGCAACAGGAAGAATCAGTGGTCTTGTCCTATTGGACACGGTTTACAACGACCCTGTCCTGTCCGAAATTAAATTAGCTTCGTTCAAATATGACGTGGAAAGTTAAAGCTAGGAAGGAAGACAGATGTCGTAGCTACGAGGAAGTAGTTAATACTATTTGTTGAAGACTATTTTTTGAAGACGATCATGTCATCCGGGAAAGATCCTATCCAGATGGAGCATTTCTAAGTCAAGTGGACTGCTTCATGTGAGGTGATTTCCATGTACTGTATAAGTTGCTCACTCCAGATACCTTAGCCAACACTGGATATTGTCTTTAATACGCTTGGCAGTAGCCATTTCGTGAAGACGTCCGTCATATCCTCCATATCCTTGTTCAGCCACCAATCAATAAAGTTACTATATAGTAGTATAACGAACCAACCAATGCTGCATATACTTAAGAGGCAATCAGAAAAACGCACGGTGTTGAAAAGTTGACATTACTTGGCTATCTTTTAGTACTATTAATGCCCTAAATTTCAGGAGAGCCCAAATGTTGCGATATTTTTCTTTCTCGTGTGTTTTAAATCAATCAAATGAAGGAGGGTAAATCATAATAACTGAAGGAAAAATATGAACCATATTAAAGCAGCAAATTCCAATGTTATCATAAATTCTTTCCCTTTGGTTGATATGAACTCAATAAGGGGTCCTACAATTTAATTTTCATGGGTGGATGGACGATTGTATGGAAAATTAGATTTGAAGTCCCTGAGTCCTTTTACTGTTATTTAAAAAAATATATATTTTGCTAGTCTTTACACTGATTGAACAAATGGAACTACTAATACCCACTCCTCCTCAAACACGTCACCTTAGAGTAGCCCATATTCTTAGTATAAACTGAACTTCGACTTTTCCTCTGCCACACCACCTCCAATTAGCCCATACTCCCATAATTGTGAACAAATATATTATGAATATGCATTTGTTTTGTGCTATAACAAATACACCTATATAATTTATCATATGTAATAGATTGGTACTTACAAAATGGTGTGTTCACTGGGACGCCATGTTTTTGTCTTCTTACCCGGATAAAGTCATGTTGCTATCAACAAAAGATAAATCACTCTAGAGAATTTGCATTGGAATGAGCAACGAGCTTGGTATAAATAGATCACCTTATCTAGCTGGATTATTTGCGTCAAACAATTACTTCCCGGCCTTGTCAATAGAGCTAAAATCAGTAAAATGGCTACAGCTGCGATCTTATATATTATTTATTCAGTTTCTTCAAGCAAATGAATTTATATAAAATAAAGTCATAGCTAGGATCAATAAGGATCAAAATATTGACAGCAAAGTTAGATATGTGCATATATATCTTCCAGTTTATTTGTTTTAATTCAGAAACAGGAATTATTGCATTCATCAATATTTTTTTAATTATTTCTTGTGGTCTTATTGATTTTAATACTAGAATTAATTAAACCAATGCTAACAATATTCATTATTTTCCCTTTCTCTCATCCTCGTGCTTCATGCTTTACTTCCTAATACTGTCTTTGTTACCAGCATTAAAGCTAAATAATCACTTAATCTCTCATCTAACACTTCCACTACCACTACTCTCGTCAAACGCGACCACCACCACTATTCTCATCAAACACTATCACCACCATTACACTCATCGCACACAACTAACACCACCACTTTTCTCATCAATCACTACCATCACCACAAAAATAGTTTTGTGTCATCGACGTCTTATCCAAATTTGCCTGGGTTGTACAATTGACTTCAAAATCGGTCACTGAGTTAGTGCTAGCCCTAAAACCGGTGTGAAAACCGCCAAAGGCACATAATTTCTGAATCAAGCCGTCCGTATAGAATAAAGAAACGAGATATTCATTTTTTTCACCACCGAAAATCCCGAAACCAAAGCCAGAGTCGTGGAATGTTTTCAACACACCTTGAAAGAACGCATGTGGACATATTGTATGCAATTGCACAGTCTCTAGTACATCGACGTCTTAGCGTACCTGGTCGAAGCGTAGAACCAATCTTACTATCAGGGCATTGGATCGTCTTTGAGCCCCTGTTTGGTACGTCGCCGACTGTGGCTGTCACTAAGAAATGTGAAGTGTTGACGACGCGAGATTCTGTGCGCATTGATAAACCATACGCAATCTCGAAAAAGGTTATTTGCCCAACTGGACCGCCGAATTGCTTCGTGTCACTGGACGATTGCGTCGTCGTCATTATGCCGTCTTTATATTGGAAGAAATGAAGGGGAAGTGTCAAAAAGAACGTTTTGCTTGCCAGAGTTACTACGAGTGACTAAAATAGTAGAGGAAATGTACGACATCGAAATCATTCTAGAACAATGAACACGTAACGTAGAAAAAGAACGTGTCAGAGAAGTCATAATACGTTGGAAAGGATATCCTTCGCGTTTTAACTCTTGGAAGGACTCTTCGCAAATCATCGACTATAAAAAAGTAACCAACATCACGTTCAACACAGCCTCACACACGACAGAGACCGCTGATTCTCCTAGTTCGTCTATGCAAGATCTACAAGAGAAACCCTTGTGGGTGTGGTGTAGAGAACGTGTGCATAAAATGCCAAATCTTTGTTGTGTATTGTGGCATCGGTGCGACTGTTGCCAATTTGAAATTGCAACAAGGAGACAAATACGTTTTGATCATTTTACTGAGCAATTGCATCGGTTACCTTGTTCCTAATCCTTCCCTGAAATAATCTAACAGTGACAAAGGGAGTCTTTCAACCAACGTCAGTCACCCTACTAACAATCACCACCAAAACCAAACCCTCTTTTAGACACTTTTCAGACTTCGAGTGACACCTCAGACACTATAACTCATAAATTACGAATAACCAATTTTACTTAACTTACCCAGTGACAGTTCTATGGATGTATTTCCCACGATACCTTGTGCTGGTTCACGCCAAATTACCTTCGGCCATCCAATTGGATCACGAAGCCCATTGGGAAGTGGCTTTGGTAGAAATTATGCACCCTACACAAATCAAAAACATCACTGAAAATCGAAATACTTTGGAGGTCGAAGCTCAAAACGACCAAGGACAACAATACTTGTATGAAAACGAAATGGTAGACGTTTCTTTGAAACGACCAATTTCTCCCGATACTCTTCAGTACATATATAAGTGTACAATTCATGCAGGTTTTTCTTTTAAAAGTCATCAGCTGGTGGACACGATTGCTTCCAAATTCAGTGAGCTGTTTGGCAAAGTCTTGTGTCCCGATGTGTTTCAATCGAGTATCATAAAGTGGCTTGTCGCCTACTGATGATTTGTTTTGATGTCAAAACCTTGTCCATTATATTTTGTTCTTAATTGTTTGACACTATGGGTGGAGATTTCAAGAAGTGTCCACTCATACCACCCATCACCAACAACTTGAATTTTGCGAATTGTTTTCTTTATTCTCTAGAACTGATCCAAGGATTAAATTTGATCTCTCTGTAATCTGATGTGGTGGAGTACAACGTGGTGAGACAGACATCCGCACCTTACTGCGAGTCATTCCTTTCAAAAATGATTCTGCCACGAAAAATGACGAGAAAAGTGTACAAACATGTCACGTTCACAGCGAATATGTACATCCTAACTATCTGTCTGTTAGTACGTCGTATTTTGAAGTGTCAACATTGCTATAAAAGGAGATTTGGGACAAAATACTCATTTCTTACAAGGGAAATTTACGGTGAAACTCCCTTTTTCGAAACGATTCTCTGCCGACTTGTAAGTCATGCATCCTGTGTACCGAAGAAATGCTATATAAATATATACATATATAAATATATATATATATATATATATATATATATATATATATATATATATATATATATATATATATCTATATATCTGGATGTATATATGTATATATATGTATCTATATATATATGTATTTATATGTATATGTATGCATATATATATATATATATATATATATATATATATATATATATATATATATATATATATATATTATTCTGTGCAGAGGCTGCTCAACCGTTTGACAGCGTCATCATCTGAATACTGCAGAGCTTGCAGTCCACCTGGTTACCTTGCCAGTTGACAGTTTTTCATAATGTATGACATGCTATGTAGAGCTCCACAGCAACAGGAAGAATCAGTGGTCTGGTCACATTGTACACGGTTTACAGCGACCCTGTCCTGTCCGAAATTAAATTAGCTTCGTTCAAATATGACGTGGAAAGTTAAAGCTAGGAAGGAAGACAGATGTCGTAGCTACGAGGAAGTAGTTAATACTATTTGTTGAAGACTATTTTTTGAAGACGATCATGTCATCCGGGAAAGATCCTATCCAGATGGAGCATTTCTAAGTCAAGTGGACTGCTTCATGTGAGGTGATTTCCATGTACTGTATAAGTTGCTCACTCCAGATACCTTAGCCAACACTGGATATTGTCTTTAATACGCTTGGCAGTAGCCATTTCGTGAAGACGTCCGTCATATCCTCCATATCCTTGTTCAGCCACCAATCAATAAAGTTACTATATAGTAGTATAACGAACCAACCAATGCTGCATATACTTAAGAGGCAATCAGAAAAACGCACGGTGTTGAAAAGTTGACATTACTTGGCTATCTTTTAGTACTATTAATGCCCTAAATTTCAGGAGAGCCCAAATGTTGCGATATTTTTCTTTCTCGTGTGTTTTAAATCAATCAAATGAAGGAGGGTAAATCATAATAACTGAAGGAAAAATATGAACCATATTAAAGCAGCAAATTCCAATGTTATCATAAATTCTTTCCCTTTGGTTGATATGAACTCAATAAGGGGTCCTACAATTTAATTTTCATGGGTGGATGGACGATTGTATGGAAAATTAGATTTGAAGTCCCTGAGTCCTTTTACTGTTATTTAAAAAAATATATATTTTGCTAGTCTTTACACTGATTGAACAAATGGAACTACTAATACCCACTCCTCCTCAAACACGTCACCTTAGAGTAGCCCATATTCTTAGTATAAACTGAACTACGACTTTTCCTCTGCCACACCACCTCCAATTAGCCCATACTCCCATAATTGTGAACAAATGTATTATGAATATGCATTTGTTTTGTGCTATAACAAATACACCTATATAATTTATCATATGTATTAGATTGATACTTACAAAATGGTGTGTTCACTGGGACGCCATGTTTTTGTCTGCTTACCCGGATAAAGTCATGTTGCTATAAACAAACACATAAATCACTCCAGAGTATTTGCATTGGAATGGGCAACGAGCTTGGTATGAATAGATCACCTTACCTTGCTGGATTATTTGCTTCAAATAATTACTTCCCGGTCTTATCGATAGAGCTAAAATCAGTAAAATGGCTACAGCTGCGATTTTATATATTATTTATTCAGTTTCTTCAAACAAATGTATGTATATAAAATAAAGATATAGCTAGGGTCAATAAGGATCAAAATATTGACAGCAAAATTAGACAAGTGCATATATATATCTTCCAGTTTATTTGTTTCAATTCAGAAACAGGAATTATTGCATTCATCAATATTTTTTTAAATTATTTCTTGTGTCACATGGATTTTAATACTAGAATTAATGAAACCAATGCTAACAATATTCATTATTTTCCCTTTCTCTCATCCTCGTGCTTCATGCTTTACTTCCTAATACTGTCTTTGTTACCACCATTAAAGCTAAATAATCACTTAATCTCTCATCTAACACTTCCACTATCGCTATTCTCGTCAAACGCGACCATCACCACAATTCTCATTAAACACTACCACCAACATTATTCATATCAAACACTACAAACACCAAAACTCTCATCAAACACTACCACAACATTACTCATATCAAACACTACTAACAACACCACTCTCATCAAACTCTACAACCACCACTTTTCTCACCAATCACTATCAGCACCCCTACACTCATCAAACACTACCAGAACCAATACTCTCGTCAAACACTACCAGAACCAATACTCTCGACAAACACTACTACCACCACCACTACTCTCATCAAACACTACCACCACCACTACTCTCATCAAACACTACCACCACCACTACTCTCATCAAACGCTACTACAACCACTACTCTCGTCAAATACTACCAGAATCACTATTCTAATCAAACACTACCACTACTCTCATGAACCACCACCACTACTCTCATCAAACGCTACTACCACAACTACTCTTATGAAACGCTACTACCACCACCACTATTCTCATCAATCGCTACTACCACAACTACTCTTATCAAACGCTACTACCCCACCACTACTCTCATCAAACACTACCAGAACAACTATTCTAATCAAACACTATCACTACTCTCTTCAAACACTACCACCACCACTACTCTCATCAAACACTACCGCCACCCCTATTCTAATCAAACACCACCACCACCACTACTCTCAGCAAACATGCCACCACCATTATTCTAATCAAACACTACCACCACCACTACTCTCAGCAAACATACCACCACCATTATTCTAATCAAACACTACCACCACCACTACTCTCATCGAATACTTCCAGAACCACTATTCTACTCAAACACTTCCACCACCACTACTCTCATCAAACGCTACTACCACCACTACTCTCGTCAAACACAACTACCACCACCACTACTCTCATCAAACACTACCAGAACAAATATTCTAATCAAACACTATCACTACTCTCATCAAACACTACCACCACCACTACTCTCATCAAACACTACCGCCATCACTATTCTAATGAAACACTACCACCACCACTACTCTCAGCAAACATACCACCACCATTATTCTATTCAAACACTACCACCACCACTACTCTAATCGAATACTTCCAGAACCACTATTCTACTCAAACACTACCACCACCACTACTCTCATCAAACGTTACTACCACCACTACTCTCGTCAAAGACAACTACCACCACCACTACTCTCATCAAACACTACCGTCACCACTATTCTAATCAAACACTACAACCAACACTACTCTCATCAAACACTACAGCCACCACTATTCTAATCAAACACTACCACCACCACTGCTCTCATCAAACGCCACCACCACCACTACTCTCATCAAACACTACAGCCACCACTATTCTAATCAAACAATACCACCACCACTACTCTCATCAAACACTACAGCCACCACTATTCTAATCAAACACTACCACCACCAATACTCTCAGCAAACATACCACCACCATTATTCTAATCAAACACTACCACCACCACTACTCTCATCGAATTCTTCCAGAACCACTATTCTAATCAAACACTACCACCACCACTATTCTAATCAAGCACCACCACCACCACTACTCTCAGCAAACATACCACCACCATTATTCTAATCAAACACTACCACCACTACTCTCAGCAAACATACCACCACCATTATTCTAATCAAACACAACCACCACCACTACTCTCTGCAAACATACCACCACCATTATTCTAATCAAACGCTACTACCACCACTACTCTCATCAAACACTACCGTCACCACTATTCTAATCAAACACTACCACCACCACTACTCTCATCAAACATTACAGCCACCACTATTCTAATCAAACACTACCACCACCACTACTCTCATCAAACACCACCACCACCACTACTCTCAGCAAACATGCCACCACCACTATTCTAATCAAACACTACTACCACCACTACTCTCGTCAAATGCTACATCGGTCACTACCACTGTCTTTTTAGTCATCATTAAAGCTAACTCACCACTGAATCTCTCATCAAACGTAAAGACTACTTCTACTACCCTTGCTGCAAATGTTCAATCATCTAATAAAACGTTAACACTACAACTACTACTACTCCTACCGAAAGTGTTGCCGAAATTAAAGCCAAATCATCAATAGGATCAAGATGATAAAAAGGGCCTCTGGGGTCGAACGATCTCAGACGTGACCTTTGGAATCTGGTGGAAGGACGAAAACTGATTTTAGTGCCGTGCAACCGATAGAAGGAATTCCATCTTTGGCAAAAACAACGCACTTCGCATTTAACTCACTATCCTCATTTGACTGAGAGCACCCAATTACATCATGAACTGCAATCGTTGATGAATCTTAGCGATTTGTCAGAAACGGAAAGTTCGCAACAGGTACGGTCGTTTTGCAACGACTTCAACTTTTTCACAAGAAAGATTTAGACGAAACACCCCGACCGACTCTTAGATTTGTTAAGACCCTCATGAAAAGTCCATCACCAACACCACCCCTAGAGACCATGATAGACGCAGCACCTCGTATGTCTGAGTAAGAAGAGGAACGAGAAATATTTTCAAACACCGTCCGCGGTCCCATCCCTAGTAAGATTGTAGCATCCTTGTTGACCACGTCCCCCACACCCGAACGATAAGAACTCAAAGTCTGGGATAAAAAAGATGATGTCCACTCCTCATTCGACAGAAGTGAAAAACAAAGAAGAGAAACCAAAAGTTAAATAAAAAGCAAGATAAAAATCATCCCATTATCACCAACATTAAACTCGGTTTCTACCCCAGTGGCACGTCGGACACGTTAAGTCGTTTCCAAACCACCATCTCATGCCATTAAAAGTAGCATCAGTGAAAAGTGGGTGACTTATTAAAAAGAGTGAAAGAAACGTAATGTGGAATTCATTAACCAGCATTTACTACGACCCAGCCCATACAGTGGGATACGGAGGAGTTCAGAAATTGTATGAAGCTGCCGAAAACCCGACTCAAACGTGTTAGTTTACCTCAAATGCAACGATGGTTACAAAACAAGCCACGTACACCTTACATAAACAATTCAACGAAAATTGTCCAGATGTCGCTCAAAATTATAGTGCATCGATCAGCAATGGCATGCCGATTTAGCCGATGTCTCTCATTTGGCCACCTACAATCGTGGCTACAAAAAATAGTTTTGAGTCATCGACGTCTGATCCAAATTTGCCTGGGTAGTACAATTGACTTCAAAATCGGGCACTGAGTTAGTGCGAGCCTTAAAACTGGTGTTAAAACCGTTTAACAGCGTCATCATCAGCATAGTGCAGGGCTTCCAGTCCACCTGGTTACCTTGTCAGTTGACAGTTGTTCATAATATATGACATGGTATGTAGAGCTCCACAGCAACAGGAAGAATCAGTGGTCTTGTCCTATTGGACACGGTTTACAACGACCCTGTCCTGTCCGAAATTAAATTAGCTTCGTTCAAATATGACGTGGAAAGTTAAAGCTAGGAAGGAAGACAGATGTCGTAGCTACGAGGAAGTAGTTAATACTATTTGTTGAAGACTATTTTTTGAAGACGATCATGTCATCCGGGAAAGATCCTATCCAGATGGAGCATTTCTAAGTCAAGTGGACTGCTTCATGTGAGGTGATTTCCATGTACTGTATAAGTTGCTCACTCCAGATACCTTAGCCAACACTTGATATTGTCTTTAATACGCTTGGCAGTAGCCATTTCGTGAAGACATCCGTCATATCCTCCATATCCTTGTTCAGCCACCAATCAATAAAGTTACTATATAGTAGTATAACGAACCAACCAATGCTGCATATACTTAAGAGGCAATCAGAAAAACGCACGGTGTTGAAAAGTTGACATTACTTGGCTATCTTTTAGTACTATTAATGCCCTAAATTTCAGGAGAGCCCAAATGTTGCGATATTTTTCTTTCTCGTGTGTTTTAAATCAATCAAATGAAGGAGGGTAAATCATAATAACTGAAGGAAAAATATGAACCATATTAAAGCAGCAAATTCCAATGTTATCATAAATTCTTTCCCTTTGGTTGATATGAACTCAATAAGGGGTCCTACAATTTAATTTTCATGGGTGGATGGACGATTGTATGGAAAATTAGATTTGAAGTCCCTGAGTCCTTTTACTGTTATTTAAAAAAATATATATTTTGCTAGTCTTTACACTGATTGAACAAATGGAACTACTAATACCCACTCCTCCTCAAACACGTCACCTTAGAGTAGCCCATATTCTTAGTATAAACTGAACTACGACTTTTCCTCTGCCACACCACCTCCAATTAGCCCATACTCCCATAATTGTGAACAAATGTATTATGAATATGCATTTGTTTTGTGCTATAACAAATACACCTATATAATTTATCATATGTAATATATTGGTACTTACAAAATGGTGTGTTCACTGGGACGCCATGTTTTTGTCTTCTTACCCGGATAAAGTCATGTTGCTATCAACAAAAGATAAATCACTCTAGAGAATTTGCATTGGAATGAGCAACGAGCTTGGTATGAATAGATCACATTACCTGGCTGGATTTTTTGCGTCAAACAATTACTTCCCGGTCTCGTCAATAGAGCTAAAATCAGTAAAATGGCTACAGCTGCGATCTTATATCTTATTTATTCAGTTTCTTCAAACAAATAAATGTATCTAAAATCAAGTCATAGCTAGGATCAATAAGGATCAAAATATTGATAGCAAAGTTAGATATGTGCATATATATCATCCAGTTTATTTGTTTTAATTCAGAAACAGGAATTATTGCATTCATCAATATTTTTTTAATTATTTCTTGTGGTCTTATTGATTTCAATACTAGAATTAATTAAACCAATGCTAACAATATTCATTATTTTCCCTTTCTCTCATCCTCGTGCTTCATGCTTTACTTCCTAATACTGTCTTTTGTTACCAGCATTAAAGCTAAATAATCACTTAATCTCTCATCTAACACTTCCACTACCACTACTCTCGACAAACGCGACCACCACCACTATTCTCATCAAACACTACCGCCACCATTACGCTCATCACACACAACTAACACCACCATTTTTCTCATCAATCACTACCAACACCACAAAAATAGTTTTCTGTCATCGACGTCTTATCCAAATTTGCCTGGGTAGTACAATTGACTTCAAAATCGGTCACTGAGTTAGTGCTAGCCTTAAAACCGGTGTGAAAACCGCCAAAGGCACATAATTTCTGAATCAAGCCGTCCGTATAGAATAAAGAAACGAGATATTCATTTTTTTCACCACCAAAAATCCCGAAACCAAAGCCAGAGTCGTGGAATGTTTTCAACACACCTTGAAAGGACGCATGTGGACATATTGTATGCAATTGCACAGTCTCTAGTACATCGACGTCTTAGCGTACCTGGTCGAAGCGTAGAACCAATCTTACTATCAGGGCATTGGATTGTCTTTGAGCCCCTGTTTGGTACGTCGCCGACTGTGGCTGTCACTAAGAAATGTGAAGTGTTGACGACGCGAGATTCTGTGCGCATTGATAAACCATACGCAATCTCGAAAAAGGTTATTTGCCCAACTGGACCGCCAAATTGTTTCGTGTCACTGGACGATTGCGTCGTCGTCATTATGCCATCTTTCTATTGGAAGAAATGAAAGGGAAGTGTCAAAAGGAACGTTTTGCTTGCCAGAGTTACTACGAGTGACTAAAATAGTAGAGGAAATGTACGACATCGAAATCATTCTAGAACAATGAACACGTAACGTAGAAAAAGAACGTGTCAGAGAAGTCATAATACGTTGGAAAGGATATCCTTCGCGTTTTAACTCTTGGAAGGACTCTTCGCAAATCATCGACTATAAAAAAGTAACCAACATCACGTTCAACACAGCCTCACACACGACAGAGACCGCCGATTCTCGTAGTTCGTTTCTGCAAGATCTACAAGAGAAACCCTTGTGGGTGTGGTGTAGAGAACGTGTGCATAAAATGCCAAATCTTTGTTGTGTATTGTGGCATCGGTGCGACTGTTGCCAATTTGAAATTGCAACAAGGAGACAAATACGTTTTGATCATTTTACTGAGCAATTGCATCGGTTACCTTGTTCCTAATCCTTCCCTGAAATAATCTAACAGTGACAAAGGGAGTCTTTCAACCAACGTCAGTCACCCTACTAACAATCACCACCAAAACCAAACCCTCTTTTAGACACTTTTCAGACTTCGAGTGACACCTCAGACACTATAACTCATAAATTACGAATAACCAATTTTACTTAACTTACCCAGTGACAGTTCTATGGATGTATTTCCCACGATACCTTGTGCTGGTTCACGCCAAATATACCTTCGGCCATCCAATTGGATCACTAAGCCCATTGGGAAGTGGCTTTGGGAGAAATGATTCAGCCTACAAAAATCAAAAACATCACTGAAAATTGAAACACTTTTGAGGTCGAAGCTCAAAACAACCAAGAACAACAATACTTGTATGAAGACGAAATAGTATATACCTCTAATGAAACGACCAATGTATCCCGATACTCCACTGTATATCTATATGTGTAAAATTCATGCACGTTACTTTTTTAAAGGTCATCAGCTGATGGACACGACTGCTTCCAAATTCAGTGAGCTGTTTGGCAAAGCCTTGTACAAAACGAACCGATGTGTCCCAATCGAGTATCCTAAAGTTGCTTGTCGCCTACTGATAATTATTTTTGGATGCCAAAACGTTGTGCATTATATTGTGTTCTGAGTTATTTGACAATTTGGATGGAGATTTCAAAAAGGGTCCACTCATACCACCCATCACCAACAACTTGAATTTTGCGAATTGTTTTCGTTATCCTGTAGAACTGAACCAAGGATTAAATTTGATCTCTCTGTAGTCTGATGTGGTGGAGTACAACGTGGTGGGACAGACATCCGCACCGTTACTGCGAGTCATTCCTTTCAAAAATGATTCTAGCACCACCAATGACGAGAGAGGTGTAAAAACATGTCACGTTCACCGTGAATATGTACATCCTAAATATCTGTCCATCAGTACTCGTATTTTGAAGTGTCAACATTGCTATAAAAGGAGATCTGGGACAAACTATTCATTTCTCACGAGGGCAAGTTACGGTGAAACTCCCTTTTTCGAGAACGATTCTCTGCCGACTTGTAAATCATGTATCATGTGTACCGAGGAATTGCTCGACAGCAGTGACATGGTTTAGGAGATATATTGAAATCAGCCTTTCGTTCGGTGGCCCCCGTTTTGAAACCGATGGTGACACAAGGATTTCACGCCTTGAAATATACTGCTTTGACACAAGGAAAATAATGTCTCCGAAATGTCATCATCGACAAACAAAACCCAAAGGAAGCGTTCTTGAGAGCAGGCAAAAAATGTCTTGCTTCAAACTGAAAACCTCCTGTAAATTCACTGGACGCGGCCCAGTCAGGCGTTTCGGCTTCACTGACACTACAGCAATAAGAAGGCAGAAAGAGACGACGAAAACATCACTCCCGAGGACACATACATAGCTAGAAAGACCAAGGAAAGAAGAACTCTTAGAGAATTAGACGTTTATTGAATTAAATAACAGAGAGAAACAATGATGCACCGAGAACCTTGTGAATGTTCCATGTCGGGACTGGATCTGTTTGCCATGCCACCCACTAGGATGACGATGCAAGAATCACAATGGGTTTATTTTCATCCATTCTCCTCCATACGACCTCAAATCTCATTGTATTTGAAATCGAAGCAAACCCCCATGATTACATCGAACTGAATATTAGAAAATACCAGATTATCTCCCGTCAACAATGTCATGCATTCCTTGTTCAGCGAAGTGGATTTGTATTTAAATAACAAACCAGTCAGCTTAAGAAGGATTCATACCCTTGCTGGGCGTACCTGGAAAGTCTCTTGACGTACGGAAAAGCTATTAAGAACATTCATCTTGACGCTTGCCTCGTATGGAAACCTAACACAGTGGGCGACGACAAGTTTAACGACACAGCCGTGACAGCTTCTGACGATCCTCACAACGTGGGTTTTAACTACCGACGAACAAATCATGCAAATAAGTCATAGTTTAGAAGTGATGGATCATTTGCATTTGAACATGTGGTTGAAAAAATGTATTTGCTCAACGAAGTGGATATCCGCCTGAGACTGAATCGCAGTAGTACTGTTTTATTTGATGGCCCATGCCAACGAATACAAAACCATCATCCAAGAAACCAGAATCTACGTGCCATGCCTGGAAGCGTTACCACAAATGGGAAATGACATCAGTCACACTTTGAGTGGAATAACAGCCAAGTATCCGATACGAAGCAAGGAAGTGAAAACATTACTGCTAGAGTCCGATCTATTATCGAAGATCATTTGTTCCAAGAACAGTTTCTCAAACGCTTAATCATTGGTATCTTCAGCAACGAAGCCCTCAATGGAGCCATCAATGCCAATAATGTACAGTTTAAGCAAT
The DNA here is from genome assembly GCA_028554795.2 of Sinohyriopsis cumingii. Classification (NCBI taxonomy): domain Eukaryota; kingdom Metazoa; phylum Mollusca; class Bivalvia; order Unionida; family Unionidae; genus Sinohyriopsis; species Sinohyriopsis cumingii. The sequence goes on from JAPYKE020000377.1 coordinate 46,073, forward strand.
ACAGAGTGTCCAACATGGAATTCAGTCGCGATGGCAAAACCTTGCATATCCTTCGAACCGAAGTTTGCCAAGACGAGTTACTTGAGATCAAACTTGTCCCTGTACGAAGCCACGGGACAGTTTGGGACCTACAGCAACCACGGCTTTTCGTAAAACGATCATGCAGGAGGATACACTTTGTGGGCCTTTGTCTTCCCTCCAGACCAATGGAAGCGACGAGGGACATTTCCACTCTATAAAATCCGGTCAACTCCGTGTGGAACTTCAGTTTACAAAAGCTCCAACCGAGACGGTGAACATCATATGGTATTCGAATTCGACAACACTCTAGAAATCAACAGTTTGAGAAAAGTCTTAGAAGCTTGGATGACTCTTATCCCTCTCTGAATGGTAGAGAATCTTTGGAAATGGAATGGCAGGATATCGTGAAAGCAGAACGCAGGGACAAAGACAAAGGGGGATGGCGTTATTACTATAGCCAAAACAAAAACAACATTTAGTCTCTAGCTTTGCCAACCACCTGGCAGAAACAATTACAGGGTTGACCACGAAACATTGCTAAGGATGTCGAAACGATCATCCAGTCAAATTCAACACGATCAATTTATGATGATGTTTCAGCACAAAAAATTGGACGACTTCTCTAGAAATCCATCGCATCTAATCTCTCTTGGCCCAGAGTACAGAGACGAAGCTAAGAGACGTTTACATGACAGAAATTGTCAAGCAAACATTCAGGATAGAACTGATGACCTTTCTTTACCTGTTAAACAATAAACAAAACAAAATGGAAACCTTAAACTGTATTAACCTTTTGAAAAACAGTTCGTACACTTCTTGGAATTTTGTCGTGTGCGCTAAAGATGAACTTCCTCACCGCAAACCTAAAGACCATCAAGCTTATGTCATCAACAAGAAAAACAGTCATCTCCCAGGAACCCACTGGGCAGCCGTATACATTCCCCACGGTGCCTGTGTGGAGTATTTTGTTTCGTATGGATTACCGCCTTTGGAAGACGACATGATTGACTTTATTATAAGAAGTGCCAAGACAAACACTTGATTCAATAATGTGAAATACAAAGCACAGATTACATCGTGTGTGGACAATATTCTGTGCATTTTCTTCATCATTGTAGTCCTGGATATCCCTTAAAACATTTAATTACTTATTTTTATCGCAACTCTTCTGGAAACGATGGAAAATTAAATAGATGATTTTGTGACCATTATGTGTATCTCTTGTCTTTAGCTAGTGCACGTAGTGTATATCAATGGCCAAATGACTACCATCAGTGGAAGCATAACTTGACTTCACAACGTTCTCAACCTTGTCAAAAATGTATTATTTAAAAAAATATATGTTGACGTTATATTATATGTTGGTTGTTTGTTAGTTGAATAGAAAATTCAGATGCTATCAAAATATAATTGTTGGTCATTTGTTCCTGCAAACAAAAATGTATATATGTTTTTCATCGTGTCCGCGCTTGAGACATGAAGCGGAGCGGCCTCCAGTCTGGTCATCCATTGTTAATGATTCAACCTGTGAAGTTGTCTTCCAAACCAGCAGAGCAGAAAGAAACCTACGTACATTTACATTGTGTCAGGCAAAACCTGATGACAAAGCCTGAAGAGATTAAAATGTCAGGATATTGAATGTGCCGGATAAGAAATGAAAAGGAGCAAGAAGAGTAGACAAAGAAGTACAGACTTCAAAAACAGCAACAACAACAGCAGGAGCCAAAAGAGAAGTTGTGTGGACTGTCAAGTGGATACCATGGAGTTCTCCTCCTTCTTATGAGGAAGCAGGCCATATCCTTTTTTGAAAGCCTGCAGCCAGACGGAGGCGAAATCCCAGACGGCAAGATAGATTGCCTAAAACTCTTAACCAATTAAACACCCCTTTTTCAGGGCTACCCCATAAATTTAGAAAAGTCATATTATTATATTGCCAAAATTTGTGTGTATCTGTGTGTTGGTAGGTTATAAAAATAGAAGTGTGCCTGTAAGCACTTCATTTTCCTGATTTGTAAGATAGTGTGTGTATGTGTTTTTTGTGTATGTGTATGTGTGCATGCGTGTGTGTTAGTGTGTACATGTGTGCTACATCGAAACCGTCAATATGGCGATAGTTCATTGTCACTGGGTATTTATTATGGCGACAGTAGTATTAGGGTGACAAAATCTGTGTCACCCTAATATGTCCTATCCTTATGCGGATTTGTTTGCGGACTAATTCACTTACAGAATTTTATACAAGTATCACAATATCATCGATTACTAGTATTTATACATTTCGATATGCACGATTTTATTAAATATTGTTATGCAAATATTTTACCATGTGCTAAGGTTGTTTTCTCCCACCGTCAACAAATAACCGTTAAGGCGATATTTCTAAAAATTCTTCCTGTTTTTTCAAAGTTAATAAAAGTTTTTGGAGATGTATTGAGTTACTTTAAAATAAAAAGATAATCTTTTTCATTTCTTGTATCTCGAATTAAATTCATTGTTACGACAACACACTCAACCTTTCGAAACGGGTTCCAAAAAACCACCCGGTACTTAAAAATCGGTTATCTTAAAGTTGTGTTTGTTAACGATTGCATAAACGGAACTAACGTAATAAATAAATCATAAAAGTAATAAAAAAAACGTAGATCAATCGATTTATGAGATTTACCAATGTTTTCCGTATTCAAACATTTTATTTTGGTCTTAATTTATATTAGACTATTTTGGCATAACTTTACTATATAAGCTCACTTTCATATTTATCTGACCACCATACTGCCATTACAGGGGTTCGTATAGCTGCTTACAATTTACCTGTTATACATCCACTATGTAGCTATTGTATAGTGCATGTATGACAGGAAAATCGTAAGCAACGATGTATATTTTTGGAATCATACAAATAAATACAAAAATAGAAATGTATACCTTAAGAAATTCTGCATCGTAATCCAAAATTTCCAATTTTGCCGGAAATTGACCGGAATGCTACCCAACGTGTCAGCTTGCCGCTAGAATGGAATTCTCAAGAAATTCCCCGGCATATAGTCTGTTTTTAAATTATTTAGTAATGTTTCAACAAAAACAAGACGTAAACAAAATGCATCGTATTCGTTTTCGTTTCTCTTCCACATGATAGCTTACTTTTCATAAAATGTTGAACTTCACTAATTCTTTGACAAGATCGGTTTAGACTGCTTAATATATATTGCCATTTATTGCCATTTTTGCATTGGATGTTGTAAAACTAGCAAAAAACCTGACCCAGTTACTCGACTGAATTGCTGACAGAAACAGTCCAAAGTAATGTATTTCATTTAGATAACCCGATGGATAATCATTACATCGTTTCAAAGCAGATTAGGCCGACATATCGCAAGTCATGAAAACACGGTGGTGGTATCCACTGTGTCCAATTGCCTCTTTTCAAATGGTAAGCATTGCAGTATTTTATTTGCGTCAATCGGTCCAAATCTGGGTACATTTTGCTTCAATATTCGAAATGGAAAACTTAGGTGTGCAGAAATGACCGACAGCATTTTATGTATACAGAGAGCAATATATATGTTTAAACAGATGAAAAGGACCGTTTAATGTATTGTAGTGGTGGTTATGGGTTTAATACCATTTTAAGCACATGATACGTGACAGTCTGTATATTTGGTGAAATTAGACCCCGGGAAGAATCAGCAATGCACTGGAAGTTACTGGCTAGCGTTTTCACATATACCCATGTTAGCTGCGCTCTAGTCTCAAACCCCTGCAGAGGTGAGATGTCAGTAATCTGTGTAGAGGAGTGCCTTAGGCCATTGGACCTCCCAGGGTTCTGCATTCATTGTATATGGCTTACTGATCAAGAATTAGCGGACTAGGGTTAAGTTTGAGGTCAGCTCTTGAGCAAATATGGTTATTTGTGTTTTATTTTTAATATGCTGTCCAATATGTCACATTTACATATCTGTCTTTCTTACCAAAGAGTTAAGTTGATTTTAAATACAAATGAAGTTTTCTGTGTACAGCTTACTGAACGTCGATATTTTTTTTAGTCAAGTTAGTAAATGTTTGCTGAAATTGATAGACTATCATCTGTAGCAGTCCCATCTGTATGTCAGATGAAGACCAGCTGTACTATCAGATGAGGCTTTGAAAATGTTTCTAATTTTTACATGATTAATATCAAAGATTACATGTTTTAATGGATGCATACTTCTCAAGAATTGTATCATGATTATTTTTTCAAGATGAACACAATATGTATGTAGAGCTTTAAATGTTAATTTTGATAAATGCTGTCATGTAGCTCCACTTATCTTGTAATATTGACTCAAACTCTCTGTTGTAATAATTATATTAGTTTTTTTTAAATATTCGAATGTATTATCAAAATTTTATTTGCATCCATATATGCTACTATTAATAGCGAAATTGAAATTAATACAGATATATATTATTGAAAAAGATGAGTATAAAGTGTGTTCATTTATCTGACACTATGCACTGTTTTTCCTCATCATTGTATTTGCAGATCGTGTGCTGCAAGCAATCATTATGTGAGTAGAATGTTAATACAGCATGTGTCTGAGGTCGGTAAGCTTATACTGCATGTTCATTCACTCACACTTAACAATTTACTGTTTATTGTACTAATGCCTGTAAGTGATAGGGTCCAAAATACTTTAGCATCATATGTTAATAAAAGGGGCTAAATGAAACAATAGGCACGGGTGATGATCAAGTCCAAACAGCTAACCAGCTATATCATATAATGAACCAATCATTAACAATTTCAGTGTATTTTTCTTGTTCATAATAAAACATCAAAAAGAATATTTGTATGCTGCATCAATAAGTATGAGCAGTTAAAAAGAAATGATAAGCTTCAGCTGGGAAGTTTAGTTTTCTAAACAGTATAATATTTAATGGGAGAAATTTTCTGCTAAAATTATTACAAACACATACACATCACATTACATTAATGAGATTTGAAGGTCTAAATAGGCTATAACAGATAGCATATAAGAACTACATGAGTGCAACTGGTGGTTTTAACATTAAACTTAAAAATATCACCTTGCCATTATGCATTGTTCACAGAGAGAAATCGTTTATCACAGTCAGTGTGGATCTATCTGCAGAGTGAATTTTACACACACACACACACACACACACACACACACACACACATATATATATATATATATATATATATATATATATATATATATATATATATATATATATATATAGTAAGAGTGAGAGAGATAGAGATAGGTAGGTCTGTAGGTATATGGATAGATAGATAGATATATAGATAGATAGATAGATAAATATATAGGTAGGTAGGTAGGTAGGTATATATATATATATATAGACAGGCATAAATGGCTTCATGTTTTGATATAAAGCTTTAGTAGCTTTAATATAAATTTAATTACAAAAGTATTGAATTGTATACCATTTTTTTATAACAGGCACAAAGCAGTTATATTTATTCTTGTAAATATAATTTTACTACAAAATCATTAGAAGAATACAAACTTATGTAAGAAAGTCTTAAATCAAATGTTATAATGCATGCTAATTTCAAATGAAATTTGCGAAATGAGTTGGATACTTTTTCTCGTCTGTGAGCCTTGGAGGGCAAAATATTGAAATTATTTAACATGTTCATCAATTTACTTTGAGTACATATGCAGGATTTTATTATTTATGGATCAAATTGCAGATGTATCGTGAAATTATATCAAAATATCTTCTGATGCTTTATTCATTGCACCATTCCTTTGCATGTCATGATTATGCCATGTGTAATGTCATGAAGTCTAATTAAATTTCTATACTTATAGCAAACGTTACATGCATAACAGGGTCCCCGAGTGGCCGAGTGGTCTAAAGTGCTTGCCGTTCCAGACCACTGCCATCTCAGTTCTGTTTGTGTAGGTTTGAATCTCAGGATTTTCCAGTGTTCTTCCTCTGCCAGTTATACTGTACGCCATGTATAACCTATCTTTTACTGAGCAAATGGCGTTAAACCTTACAACAACAACAACAACAACAAATACAACACGTATAACAATGTAATGTGTGTGTGTGATACAGTTAAGAACATCATGGTGTTCGTTATTTTCTGACTTACATCTATTATAAAAATTGTATTTTTTTTTACCACTAGACAATATTCTTCGAGTGCGGTTGCTAATGGAGAAGTTAATAATTCATTTAGTATGTCATGCAGTTTCATGTGACATTATATGTAACGGTACAAAAGTTTGGAGAGATAGTTTCACAATACGTTTTGTCCTGGTCAACGTGACATATAAACATTAAGATTTACTTATGTCCTAGTATCACAACACAATTGGTAGAAAGTGACGGTTAAGCTCTTTTGTTTGTAAGCATGAGTGAATTTTAATTAGGACCTACTAGGTTAACGGTTAGGGACAGAGAGCAGTGTTAATATTAGGTCAAGAAGCGGAAAATGACAAGAGCTAAGACAAACCAGAACAAAACGTTAGGAAGTCTTGGATCATTTGAAACAGGTGTGACATAATGATATTTTCGAATAGTTATTAATGCAAGGAGTCTAGATATAATTATTATGACTTCGATAGGAGTGTTAATATTTGTTGGCAGTTAGCGAAGCAATCCTGATTGGCTGAATGAAGGTGTGTGTGGTCACAGGCGGAATTCAATGTTTAAGAAATCATTCTCGTGAAATTACGCAGTCTAAGTCGTGAGGAAGGACAGAAGTTACCTCTGAGAAAAATTAATAAGCAACTTTTCTCGTTATACAAGTTATCCCAGTAAGAGGGTCTGTAAATTTGAGAGACTCATAACCAGAGAAGGACAAAAGGAACTCTACATTTAGTTGGTATGGATGAGTTCGGATTAAGTGGTTTTGTATGCAGCAGAACTCATGAATTGTGGGAAGTTCGTCCATTTATGGTGATACAAATTGTGAGAAGTAAATTATCTTTCTTAAATAGGGTGTCATATGTATGAATTGGTCTTAATATGTTTATGTCAATGAATTACTAAGTAGCAAAATAACTTATTTTGGTCAAGGATGGAAATCCATTAATTAACTTAGTAATTAAGCAGTTAATTCTTTTCAACCTAGAACCGATGGTGTTAGCATTATATGGCGTATTTTAACCGACATCGTCAGCTAGTGATTTACAGTCTACATGTGTGCAGCTATAATTATCAAGAGGTCTAATTATTTCATGTTCCAGATGAATCTGAGTATCAGCTCAAAAAAGAGATTATTTTATGGTAATAGGCATGTGAATGTGAATTGTTTGTGAACTGATGATAGCTTAGTTTGTTGAAGTATGATAAATGATATCTGACATAACAAGAGTGGGAATATTGTCTGATGCAGGAAAAAAAGGCACTGGCTCGTGTTTAGGTATGATATTTTTATTTGGAGGGAAAAATAGCGCCCTACCTATACGGCACAATGGGAAAAGGCGAAGGTCTGTAGCCAAGAGGTTGATGACCCGAAATGGTTAGAGGAAGAGGTGAGAAGTAAAGAAATACCGCAATGCCAACTTTTCACCAGCAGTAATTTGGGAAAAGACAGGAAGCAACCAGGTGATACCAACATGCTAGCCATTTAAGTTTGATCAATCACTCGATTATATGTTTAAATGTTTATATCGGTATAACGGAGCGGCTAATTGACTTTCACATCAATTTTGTTACTCTGTTTCTAAGAGAGAGTGAATCATTCAAATGTCATGTTCAATTTCATTTTCTAATCTCATCATCACACCTTGTGACATTATGCCATATTGGTATGTAGCAGTCATTATGGTTAAGTTAATTCCAGTAATAAGCTAAAACATCTCAGCCATGGGGAAATTCATGATATCATAAATCAGATCCTATGAATTAGCCAATCAGAACACAAGATTTTAACACGTGATACACTTATTGTTCATATTTCTGCTGACAATGAGCATTGTTTAGCAGTTGAAATACTTTTTCTTAATATGGTCAATCAAATGGAAGTAAAATCATACCAAGATCATATAAACTGATCCTTTACATCCATCAACAGTAATGGAGCTAAGCAAAAAAATGCTTGGCTGCACACTATACATTGCTTTTCCATATACTTTTGGGAAAAGGAGATCACTTGAAAAGTTTTACAACTTTATGCTAACGGTAGCCACAGGGCTTTGGCTGGAATGTCGATGGCATCTCCACTGTGTAGCACCGGATAAGTATTATTGATTGGCATTTGAACAGCCAATCGATGAGGATCACAGGTGGAAAGATCGACTCGTCATGGGGGGGGGGATTAGCAATCAGGTACCATTTCACCAATCAATGATATATATTTTGATCATATATATATTGGCAATTTAAATTAATTTGAAATGTGTATTTTGCACATTTAGAAAACTTACACGCTGACTTGACGAGAGGTCTACCTTATTGAGCTTCTCTTTTATAACTTGGGGCTGTCGTTCCAGCCAGAACAATGCAGCATCTTAAGAGTTTACTGGAAGAAATTACCAATCTTGTCCTAATATACTCATAATGGGCACAGGTTAGCCAATAAGCAGGCAACAAAATATATCCGGTTTGAATTGTACAGAGACCTCTCTTCGAAAAGCACATAGACTAGACGGCTGAAAAAGGGAAGCGTAACCTTAGATTATTGCGCCGCAACTTCCAAATCATGAATGAACAGTAAAACGTGCAGTACATTTCACTCTGGTTCGACTAGGTCTTGAGTATTGCTCAACTGTGTGGAACCCACGTAATAATTAAGATAGAGACGGTTCAGAGGAGAGCTGCTAGATTTACCTCAAACAAATATCTTAACCCTAACAATGTCAGTAGAATGCTGAACCATCTCCAGTGGGAATTACTTGATTCCACGCGAACCTAGGCCCAGCTGACCATGATGTACAAGACTGGGAACAACCTAATGTACACATACCTGACACTCTGACCATGACATATAGCCACACAAGGGCAAACCACAGGAAATTAAAGTCAGCATAAACAAATTAGTTCAAGTTCAGCTTCTTCCCATTTATAATAGGGACATAGAACAAATTACCATCAATAATTGGTATCTCACAAGCAGGAGTGTTCCAAAATCGCATTCTAATGAACTGGCCAGCTACAAATAAGACCTAGTGATTCTCAGCGATATGCCAGTTGAGGTTCCTTATTTCATTACCGCTGCAGTAGCCGGATTGGTCTGAGTATGAATTTACGAAAACGTACACTGACACTCTTTTACTTATTTGTGCCTATCCTAGCATTTACTGTCCTGTTATTTCCGCCTTTATTTTATCTTTGACCAGGCACCACCCGTTGCCTAATAGTCAAGTGTGACTGCGTCAACATATTAATATATATAGATAGCGAGAACCAGATGAATGTTTGCTGCAATAATACAGTCTCGGCAAATCCAATTATATCGCTCCGATTTCCATGGAAATCCTATCGCAGAGGACCGTTATTTCAACTCTCATCATTTCGTGTGCTGGATAACGGTCGTGAGATATACGGTTCACGTTCACCCACTTCATTCACATATCAAAACAAGAGGTGGAAATCAATATAAAACTATACACAACCGTATGCAGCTTATTTTAATGTTCAGCTGTCGTCAATAAGTATTACTCATTTGCCAAGTTAATCTTTAAATTTAGAGTTCATCTGAAACAGCTGTTGAAGGAACAGGCACTAACTTTTTGTTAGTATAAAACGACAAATACTTGCAACTTGGCTACCTTGTACATATTAACGCAAAATGACATGCTTCGCAATATTCCCCCCTCCCCCCTTTCCGAGCCAATTCCATGATAAATGTTTTATACAGGCATGCAGGAAATCATAAAATAAAGAGTCCAAATGTGTTCCACGTGTACAGTCAAGTACTTTACATATTATGTTCTTGACGTCTCTGGTGGCCGTGTGGTTAGAGCGTCCGCCTCCAATGCGGTAGATCGTAGGTTCGATCCCCGGTCGAGTCATACCAAAGACTTACTAAAATGGTACTAACAGCTACCTCATTAAGAGGCTAGTGTTAGGGCTGGTCGGCCTGGTGTCACGATCATGTGACTGGGTGGTACATCATGCTATATGTCTGCGGCATGATTCCCCAGTGCTGGACTTCGCTATAAACTGTCACATTGCAGACATCGTAGCGATATGACTGAAACATTGTTAAAGCTACGTTAAAAATCCAAATCACACACATGCACATTATCAAAAAGGAAAGATAAGGACTTTTGGCGTACTTAAAACTAGAATTTTATATCCATGTTTCTCCGGTGGCATATTTTAGCTGACACATTTACGATCTCGAAAGACTGTGCGAACTTTGTCCGATATTTGCATTCCATTGTATGAGACTAGACTAATGTAAAGATTTTTATATGCAAATAAATTACATAGACCATTCGACTAAAATACACATTAAATCAAGTTGAAATAAAAATCATACTCTGTTAGAGGTCCAAGTTATTTGAACACGACCCAGTTATATAGCAGTAAATTATCATTTCATGCCGACTCAAACAAATCTAAAAGTAAGAGCATACTAAACATGTTACAATGTTATTTATAACTAAGAGACGTCTACAAATCATCGACACCTTGCGATTCAAGTAAAGACGTTCATTTAGCGAAACTATGTTGCGTACTCGTAATATTTATTCGTTCTATAACGGCCCCCTAAGTGGTTTATTACTCTGTACAAGATTAAGTTGAACGTGCTATTATGTTAAGAAAAAGAAAATGTATAATTCATGTGTTTAGTAATTGTATGACTTCTTAAAACGCAGTTACTATTGAAAGAATACAAAGTTCAGCTTTTGATACTAAAATATCAATCGGATATTTGAATAAAACTAAATGTTCATTTGTTTCACAACTATTTTTCACTGAATGTTTCTACTGCCTACGCATCTTCTTGTCTGCTGAATCTCTGTCGATTTGATGGTTTTTGTTGTTTTTATTTTACTTGTTTTCATTCATTTGATAATTACTGTAGGATTTGCAAAACTTTATTGAAGCCATTGCATTACAAGTACTATTGATCGGGTAAGTTCTGTCACCAGGACTAGGGACTTGATGGTGGTTGTATGTAAGCACAGGACAAGGGTAGGCAGAACAGCGAGCGAAAACCATACATCGATTACAATCCTTTACGTCACGAGGCATGACACACACACATACATATATACATATCCATTATTAGTATTATTATTACAACTGATCACGAACAAAATCTTCACAACAAATTTTCACGAAAAAGCGCCACGAATGTTCTTTATAAGAGAAGCTTCTTATATTTTTATATTTTTCCGAACCTCTCTCTCTGAACTGTTTTTTAACAAGTCAAAACTTGCCGATACGCGACACTTAATGCAGCTTGTTTGCAATGTGAAACATTGCCCTCAAGCGGAACCTAATGCAGCCTGTATGGAAATATAAACCGTTGCTGCTTTCTGATACACAATAAAGTCTGTAGGACATTACAACCCTACGTAATATAGAAAACCTCGACCCTGGGCCATGCAATCTGTCTAAGTCAGTTTAAATCAGGTAACAGATTCTCATTCACTCTAAAAAGTTTCCGATGATCAATCACTTCTTATTTTCCAAATGTTTATTGAAAACGCATCGCCACCAAACCATGCCACGATAACCAGATGAATGTTTGCTGCAATAATACAGTCTCGGCAAATCCAATTAGATCAATCCGATTTCCACGGAAATCCTATCGCAGAGGACCGTTTATTTCAACTCTCATCATTTCGTGTGCTGGATAACGAAATCGTGAGATATACGGCTCACATTCACCCCCTTCATTCGCATATCAAAACAAGAGGTGGAAATCAATATAAAACGATACTTAACAAAATGCAGCTTATTTTAATTTTCAGCTGTCGTCAAGTTTTACTCATTTGCCAAGTTAATCTTTAAATTTAGAGTTCATCTGAAACAGCTGTTAAATAAACAGGCACTAACTTTTTGTTAGTAAAAAACGACAAATACTTACAACTTGCCTACCTTGTACATATTAACGCAAAATGACATGGCTCGTAATATTGCCCCCCACCCGCCAATTCCATGCTAAATATTTTATACAAACATAAAGGAAATCATAACATAAAGAGTCCAAATGTGTTCCACGTGTACCATCAAGTACTTTACATATTATTTTCTTGACCTCTCTGGTGGCCTAGTCATTAGAGCGTCCGCCTCCAATGTGGGACGTCGCGGGTTCGAACCCCGGCCGAGTCATACCAAAGACTGAAAAATGGTACTAATAGCTGCCTCCCTTGGCGCTCAGTATTAAGACATTAGTGTTAGGAATGGGCGATCTGTTTGCAAGATAAGGTGATGTGATCGATATATTACTTAGGGAGGATATGAAAGATTAAAGAAAGCACAAACTATTTGATGCATATGGCAGATTATACATTTTAAGGAAAAACTTTTTTATGAATATGATTTATATCAAGCCAGTACGCTTGGGGTACTTACAAGAATTTAGAATAAATGAGTGTAAAATATCAGACCATAAAATGGTTAATAATGAAATAATAATGGAGAAAAGGAAAACGTGGAGATAGGCGGGGCAATGGAACTTAAATAATAAAATATTAGGAGAAAAGGTATACGAAGGAATTACCACAGAAGGATTGAGGGGTTTATAGAGAAAGGCATAAAAGATATTGAAAATGAATGGAATATCTTAAAACAGAAAAAGAAAATGAATACTCTAAATTATTGTAAAATTAGAAGGGAGAACATATAAAATGAGAAACAAGATCATTAATTGTTTTAGACTTGACATAGATAGATGAGGAAAAAATAGCCCATAAACTTCGGAGTGAAATTTTAGAGAAAACAAAATAATGGAGTGAAAAACGAGCTGGAAAATTTACAAAAAGGCAAAGGGGTTATATAAGAGGAAATATTTGAGAAAGGGATGGGGATAGTATAATTTGGAAAGTATAAGGGATGGAAATACTATTTATACACAAAAAGATGAAATATTGAAGTATATGAAAATGGCATCAAGACGTAAATTCTTCTTAACAAATAGAAAACAAGATAATAAGTAAATACTTGCAAGAGATAGAGTGTGAAGTGATGTCATTAGAACACAAAGACATGTGTGATGATTTCATCTCACATGATGAAATAAAGAAAACAATTTCATCCCTGGCGAAAACAAAATCGCCAGCGATGGAATCCTCACCACGGTATTCTATCAGAAATTCCAAACAAAATTAGCACCGATTTTAGAATCACTATCTAATAAAAACAAGTTTAGGAAAGGGAATTTTTTTAAATGCATGAGGGAGGGAATGATGGCAATATAATACAAGGGACAGGGACATAGGGAAGACCTTAAAAAACTAGGGGATTAGACGTATATCTCTCTTCTAAATGTCAATTATACAATATTGAGTAGGATTTTATCAAAGAGAATAAAGAATTGTGTCAGGAAAATAATTAATGAAAACAAAAGTTATGGTGAAAAAGGTATGGATATTTAGATTAATATTTTAAACATATAAACCGTGATAGGCTATAGAAACCAATCCGGTCAAAAGGGTGCCATGATAACCTTTGACCAAGAAAAGGTTTCAACATATTACAACACAACTACAATAAACAGCTACTAAAAAAAGTTCTTCCAAAAATAAAAAATCAGGAATGGTCCGAAATCTTGTACACTAGAATAAAATAAAGAGTACAGATAAACAGCAATCACGGAAGAATCTTAAATTCTATGGTCAGTGAGGCAGCTATGCCCACTGTCCATGCTATTATGCGTAATAGCAATTGAAATCTTGAGTCACAAAATAAGAAACAAATCGAACATAGAAGATATATGCATTCCCAAATTGAAGCAGTAGTTAAAGATGCTCAAACACGCAGATGATTGCAAGAACTGTATCAAAATTGTTATGCACCTGCCCAAAAATTTGAAACTTTCGGAAAAGCATCAGACACCAAGAAGAACCACGACAAAACATAAATTTTATAGATATAAAACTGGAGGGTTATCACCCGGGACTCCCAGCACACCTAATAAAAGATAAGGCTACGCCTTAGGAGTGACCCTTTTCCATAAAGCAAAAACTACAAATACATATTATCAAAGATACAAGAGATTATATATATATATATATATATATATATATATATATATATATATATATATATATATATATATATATATATATATCTGGATGTGTACGGTACTGTGCATAATGCGGCTGTTACGAAATGCCCGATATGGCTCATTTAGTCTTCCATACTTTTCATTTAATCAGGTTGTCTTGTTTCACGCGCCGTAATATTTCTGTAAATGTAATTTTTCGTCGTATCGCGTGACGCTTTTATTGCTCGCGCGGCACGTGCGAAATAATGTATTATTGCGCACTACTATATATATCGGGTAGAGATATTGAAGGGCACAGCCAATATGGTATAATGGTACCAATTGTTTTTCCATATACCTCAATGCTAATGTTCTGTGAAATAAATATACTTTCTGACCTACTTGGGCATGCATGTCACACACTGCCATATAGAACAATGCTAGATTGTCAATTTGACAATGACATAACCAGGTACTCCATTGCATTTAAGAGAGATAACTCTACTGGAACTAGACAGGGGTAAGAGTTATCTAGTCACAACAAGCACATTTTCAGCCATGTGTACCATATTTTTAAAAAATCATAAAAAATACAAAATATGATCTAGATAGAAATTAACACAAACTCACATGTTGCCAAGAGGCTCAACATTTTTTTAAGCCAAACAGAAAGTACAACTCTTACATAATGCACCAATCACAGCTAGTGTTGTTCTTTAATTCTGAATACAATGTTCCATACACCTTAAGCTCCGCCCACCTGGACTTGCGCAATTGGTACCGTTATACCTATAGCAAACCTTAATTTTTCCAATAATCTGTGAAATAGTTCGGGACTGTATAAGTAACAAATATACTTAGTCTCACTTGTGAAAAACAATTTGATGAGGTACTAGCCTATGTCTTATATGAATGTGTATAGAAATGTCATTGAGCTGTTTGAACTATTGTTTTCATACTTTTGCTTCACCATCAAAATCATCTTTTGAAATAAAATGAATTCTTTCAACTATGAGTTGTATCTTATTCATATCAGCACTTATTGAACTTCACATAGGTGATATGGGATAAATCACATTATGTCATATTATGTAATAACTAGGTCAAAGGTCAATGTACCAAATAGTATGTACCTTTCCTACTTCAAAATGTACAATTCACCTAAAAGAAAGGAATTTATATTTGTTTGGTAGGTGCAGAACTTAACATCAGAGACCGGTGGACATGACCCAATCTTATTATAAAGTATAAGCTTTGACCACTTTACACTATCTGCAGATACAAGAGGTCACTAACCACCAGTCCTCACACAAAGGTCCACCTACCCATCCTCTTTGTAACACAAATAGTAAGCTTTCCTCCTTTGTAATGTGAATAAAATTGTTTCAATAAGCCAATCAGTCACCAAATATAGTAAATCACAGCTTATAAGTGGTTATGTTGGATTAGGGGGTGAAATTAGGGGAATAAAATACAGAACAATGCCAAATATAAACACTAAGTATAGCACATCAAATGGAGTTAAAAACAGGAGGAAAGTGTTTATCTAAAAGGGAGAGGTAGCTTATGATAAAGGAATTAAAGGAGGCAAAATCAGCAATGCGAGAAATGAGAAGTGAAAGTTTGATGACCTTACCTTGGACAAATATATGGGGCAGGGCCCAACAGGTCCAAGGACAGCCCAAAGGCAACTGTGCTATAACATCCCTTACAGGTACCCAAATTTCAAGTGAAGTTGTGTTCATTTCCATCTAATATAAAAGGGTGAATAATTTAGATAATATAGATACATATAAAGTATATTTCTTCTACATAAGAATTTAATAATAATTGGCATAAGATAGAGATAAACTTATCTCAGAGCCAAGCAGAACATACCTTATCAGTTTTTAAACTTGTAAACTTTACTGTGAGAAATTATTAAATTGCTTCTACTTACATTGCATCAAGATGGAGGGCTAATATAATACTTCACAAATCTTCTCTTTATTTTCATAACCAGTCACTGAAAATGTGAGATTTTATTTCCTTGAAATGCTATGACTGGTGTAAGGGAGATAACTGAATGATATACATAAGGTGTGGTAACCTCTAATACAGTATCCATGTAATATAGATGAGTTCATCAACAACCTGTATTAACTTCATTGCAATTAAATTATCTCAAAATACATTACTGATAAAGTGAGAACCTAACATTTAGACTCCTATATTTAGTGGAGACCTCAAGAGTCATGTAATTTTGATTTCTAAGATGACGCAGCTCTTTCATATCACATAGTTCATATTTTCTACAATGCCGGCATGTAGAGTGCATCCTTCCATAACCATGCAGATATCATCTCATGCCAATTTGGATTCTTGCGATGGGATGCAAAGTTTCAAGAACAGTGTGGATTTGAATGGAATGAATACGCACTGTGTGACTAAAATGGTTATCATTCTGTAATGTTGGACCAAACATGGAAATTCCACAAGAGCAGCTTGACAGAAAGAAATAGGATTAATTGAAAGTCAATAGTAGATTATAATTGGGCTTATACAAGTGCCAATGGGAAATGATGACTTAAGGAAACTGTTCTTGTTTGTTGGTATTCACTGCTACTTCAACAGAAGGGAATGCAAGAGAACTGAACTAACTACATGAACAATTTCAAAGCAGGAAAATGCAAAAAAAAAAAATGGACAATTAGAGCAGGGCAATTCAAATCAAAGTGTGAAGGAATACCATATCCTTAATAAATTACCTAAAAATTACTCATGCCAGAACATCCCACATGGTACAAGTGATCTCTCTACAAGTGTACTTAGAGTGTTCTCTATCCTGGTTTATGGCATGCCTTACAAGAACAAGAAAGCTGTTTTTGTACACATGATTTTTCATCTTTTGCAGGTAAAATAGCCAATATTTGGCCAAAATCAACTATATTATGTTTCCATAACTTATTTTGTTGCATGCATTCCAATCTAGGAGGTAACAGCACATACATAAAGGCATCAGGTAACACAAGTCTATATCTATCATAGCTATACTTATCAAAAGTCCCCATCCAAAGCCAACTTGTGCTATTTTCTGAAAATTTCATACATTTTATTCTTAAAGAACATTCAATATTTGACCAAAACTGTTCAGCACACATTTGTTTTCCTACATCAAACTAGTATAGTTCATAAATGCCGCCCACATGTATACGTTTCTATGGATACACTGTGAGGCTATTCTTTCCTTTAGGTATCACGGTACCAATTGTTTTTCCATATACCTCAATGCTAATGTTCTGTGAAATAAATATACTTTCTGACCTACTTGGGCATGCATGTCACACACTGCCATATAGAACAATGCTAGATTGTCAATTTGACAATGACATAACCAGGTACTCCATTGCATTTAAGAGAGATAACTCTACTGGAACTAGACAGGGGTAAGAGTTATCTAGTCACAACAAGCACATTTTCAGCCATGTGTACCATATTTTTAAAAAATCATAAAAAATACAAAATATGATCTAGATAGAAATTAACACAAACTCACATGTTGCCAAGAGGCTCAACATTTTTTTAAGTCAAACAGAAAGTACAACTCTTACATAATGCACCAATCACAGCTAGTGTTGTTCTTTAATTCTGAATACAATGTTCCATACACCTTAAGCTCCGCCCACCTGGACTTGCGCAATTGGTACCGTTATACCATATAGAGGGAAGCTCTAAACATATTCAGCTGTCGGGCAGGTGCCATTGTAATTTAGTTAGAGCCAAACAGTTATGTGAGTCGAATGTTTTTTAGTCAACTCTTTGTATTATTTACAATAATTATTCAGTTTCGTAAAAGCACGTTCATTGTTGTATTATGTGGTCGCATCGTTTATCGTATTTGCAATTCAGTTTATTAAGATATATATAGGCAATGTGAGTAGTGAAGTGGGATACCCTAGCGATAATGAGAATTAGCATTACAAGACCCCTTGGGACAATCTGGCGACAATGGAAAATTAACATGGAGAAAACTCGTGGGACAATCTGGCGACAATGGGAAATTAACATGGGAATAGATTTTGGGACTGTTGAGCGACAAGGGGAAATTAACATGGGAAATATATTTTGGGACTGTTGAGCGACAAGGGGAAATGGAACAGGGTCGGGACCCTATTATAATAGGGTCCCGACCTGATAGGTCTATGGAAAGGGAACAGGGGGAGAGGGATAGAACACACACACACACACACACACACACACACACACACTATAATTTGGGGTAGGCAATTGAAAGTAGATATCTTTTCGAGAAATGGGAGTGGCCCTGAAAAGGGCCTTTGGTTTTCTTCTTCTAATTTCTTCTATTTCTCCACCAACTTATTTTCTGTCCTACACTTTTTCTATTCTTCTCTTTCCTTTCTTCCTCCTTTATCTTCTTTATCTCCTCTTTCTTCTTCTCCTCTTCTTCTTTCTTCCTCTTCTCATTTTCTTCTTCCTTTTCAATTTTTTCGTTCCATGCTCTCATCCTTATCCTTTCCTCTTCATCCTCCTTATCCTCCTTTATTTCTTTCAGCAGAGCACTGATACTTTCCTTTAGTTTGCGTAAGTTGTTAATCTCCATCTTCACTCGATGGGGACTATAAGAATAGTGATCTTCGTTTAGCCTAACTAGCATTTGCTCCATCATGCCCAAATTGTCCAGGACGTCTTGCAACTTTTCCATTTTACCGAGGTGGTTCGAAGCCATCTTCTTTTCTATTCTTTGCAGAATGGTGTGAATGATTGTTGTTGAGTTGAATTATAGTGGCGTTCGCTACGCAATGAGCATGTACCACTGGTTTATGATGCCACAGGCACCTAATTGATTACTCCTGGAGGGAAGGTATGGAGCCACTTCCTTCCAAGCATTTATGTGTTCACGGAACACTAATTGATTGGGCCGTCAGGTCGTGGTACGTTTGTGTACACATCGATCTGATTGTAAGGCCTATGTTTTTTGGTTGAGTGGGATTGGACCCAGCACGCACTCTGTCATTCATTTGCATTCATTAGCGGCTAGTGGGATTTGACCCAGTCTAGTTCGCATTTTATTTATGATGCGTGCACTGCACGTATGGGTTTTTGATGTCTGTCCGTGATAAAGGGTGAAAGTGGCCGGGCTCGGGCGGAGTTGTCTTTCCACAGGTTAGCATGGTTTCTCCGATCCAGGATATTTGTTCTAAATTTCCGTCTATGGAATTTGAATAAGAAACTCTGTTCTGTTTTTAAGAGAGGTAGAGTTTATTGAGGTAGATGTTAGCTACTAGGTGACAGCAATTGGATTGGTTTGTTTTGCAGCATTGTGCTGCTGGTCCTGGATGGAATTGGTGTTTTTTCCATCTTATTGAGTAATTATTTAGGGTCCTATTTTTCTAGTTATGAGTTTTGGTTGCAGCCTTGTGCTGCTGGCCCTGATAGTCATTGGGTTTTCTGACTACCTTATGCTTGTGATGTTTTGGGGTATTGATCTATGATGTTGTTATATTTGCAACATTGTTCCGCCGGCCCTGATAGTCGTTGGGTTTTTCGACGACCTCATATGTGTAAGTTTTTGGGGTCTTAATAAGGGTATCCCTGATGGTCTATTCTTGCGACCACCTTATGTGTTCTAATTTTGGGATTGCATAGTTATATCTAGTTTTATCTTAGCTGTCACCTATGTATAGAGAGTAGAGTTTTGTAGCTGTTAGTGAGCGTGTTAGGAGAAGGGTAAGTGTAGAGGAGTGGAGTAAGATATGTTATTTTGCACCACCTACCCCCCTAAATATTCCTGCCTGGTATTTGGACTAGTTATTTTTTGGTGTTTGGGTGTTATTTATTTTATTATTATTTGTAGAATCTTGTCAGTCAGTGGATTCAATTTGTTTATAATTGTTTAGATTTGATACTTTTTGATATATAAGGAAGGATATTATTAAAATTTTAATAGACTAATGAGTTTCGTTGTTTGGCTGGTTTTCAGATTAGATTCTCTCGTTAATGGGTACTTGCCGTCTCATAAATGGAGACTGCAGGAGAACCGAATCCTAGTCCCTGCCTTTGATCCAAAAGGGTGTATTGCTCCTATTATTTATTTATGGTTTATAATAATAATTTTCGTTGTTTTAGCTGGTTTTCAGATTAGATTCTCTCGTCAATGGGTACTTGCCGTCTCATAAATGGAGACTTCAGGAGAACCGAATCCTAGTCCCTGCCATTGTCTAAAGGGTATATTGCTTAATGAGATTATTAAGATTTGTTAATTTGTAATTATATTTTTGTATAAATTTCGTTTTTTTTTTTTTTAAGGAAACTAATGATATTGTTGTAAGGGGTGTTTATATTGGGGTTTGTGCTATTGAGGAATTCTGGATATGTACTCGGCGATCCTGTTGTATTCTGTTCCGTTTTGAAAATTTCCCTTTCTTTCCGTAATTTGTAACATATGTTAAAGATATGGTGCAGTCTTCAGGATCCCGACAGTTGTAACAATTTGTGTTGTGAGGAGCAGCAGAGAGGGCGAACAGACCATAGAATTCCGACAAACAAATAAAACAAACAAAAAATATAAAATCTCGTAGAAAGGTCCAGATTTTCACAAATAAACGTTTCCTTGAGATGATTTTATTTTTTGTTGAAACCAACCCATCAATAAAACCCTAGTTCGAAAAGGTACCTAAAAAATAAAGTACTCTACGTATTTATTTATTTTTTTTTTGTTTAATTACTGGACGACCAACGTTGGTAGGCGCCCTCTCTGCTGCAATTAATTAAAAAATTGTTATGTTAAAAATAATGGTACATCCAGAATCTCATACTGCAAGAATAGCACGAGAACGATTAGAAGCAATTAAAAAAATTCTTCCCGTGCGAGATTCATTTAGAAAAAATCTACAAGCGCGGCAAGAAGCACGAGTTGAGTACGAAGAGGACAATAAAACACTATTTAAGCCCGTCACTGCAGCTACTGAGAAAGTTACAACAGTCATCAAAGAGGATCTTCTTCCGGTATCAAAACAAACAGCAGAACAAACCGAAAAAATAGCAAGAAGAACTAAACAAACAAAGAAGATTTTACGAGATCTTCCACCTGACATAGCCAGGGAAATAGCTGCGGCTCAACCTCCACCTGTTGGTGAGGAAATACTTGAAGAAATTGGAAAACTTCGTACTGAAGTCGCCGGCGTGCAAAAAGAGCATGCACCTAAACCCGAACCAGTAGAAGTAAACGTGGAATTGATTACAAAATTTAGGGAGGGAGTTGTTGAAGAAATTAGAAATACTAAAGAAGAACAATTACCCGAGGTAATATTAAATGGCATATTTAATAAATCTAGTATTTTAAAACCCCGTCATGAAAAAATAAATGATGATAATCTTATTAAATATATATATCGCGTATATTACAACAAAAAACAAGCTAGAGGTAAAAAATATGAAATTATTAAAGAAGTAGAAAAACTTAGAGGGGGACTGAAACAACAAGAACAACTCTCCCAGTATCAGCTTCCTCCACCTCTGCAGCAAACAGAACAAAAACAATCTTCTTATTCGCCGCTGGTGTCGAAAATTAAAGAAATTTTTGGAGCGACATCACCTAAAAAATCAGACGAAGGAGCTACTGGCAGTAGTCTGGGAGATAATTTTCTTTGTCCTGATAACATCATTAATGATGTGTCACAGTTAGAGGTTCTCATAGGAGGAAAACGTGCCGGAAATAACTCACCAGAAATAATTAATGAAGCATCTGATATTTGTCGGCGATTATTTCAAGGTGGTATCATGGATATCGGCGTTTACCGAGAACTTATCGATCAACTTGCTGATGACTAGTTGTTAGATAAATGGTAAATAAAAATAAGATGATCATACATGATAATCATCGTAAACCCGTGCAGGTCAGAGCGGTAAACTCACGATTACCAATCTACAGAGCTACTTACGGAGATGGACTTGGTGATGTTGTTCAGGGATTATTTACAAGGATAGCTCCAAAAGTAGCACCCGTTGCAAAACAATTATCGATGAAAGCTATTGATATTGTTCGTGATAAAGCTCCTAGTGCAATTGTTAATGTTGCTGGTAAAGCGTTCTCGGCGATCAAAGAAAGACTAGCACGATTATTGCGACAAAAACAACAACCACCGGTGAAACTGGCAAGTACTGAGGTGATGCCAGCAGACGTAAGTAAAATAATAAATCAGGCTGCAAATCAAAAACTAGCGGCGATATCTGAAGAAGCAGAAAAAAATATAACAGCAAATTTAATAGCAGGAAGCGGTCTTCGTCGACGATGATCATCATTTGAAAAATGGTAATTATAATAAAAATGTTCAAGCGCGAATCAGACCCAGCATTTGATATGGAGGCACCTGTCCTTAAGTATGAATCTATACTCGATTATCAGTTTTATTCTTATGACGCAATACAACCAAATCAGCGGGGGAGAATCGAATTACAGGTTCATGATACAAGTAGATATTTCTTGCCCGCTGAGGCGTTTATTGAAGTAGAAGGTAGACTTGAAACGAATGTTGTAGCTAATACACCATATGGTGACAATCTGCGTGTTGGTTTTGCCAATAACGGGATTATGGCGTTGTTTGATAGCGCCACATATATGATTGACGGAAAAAATATTGAATCAATTCAGAAGGATGTCGATGTAGCTACAACAATAATTG
Source organism: Sinohyriopsis cumingii (assembly GCA_028554795.2). Taxonomy (NCBI): domain Eukaryota; kingdom Metazoa; phylum Mollusca; class Bivalvia; order Unionida; family Unionidae; genus Sinohyriopsis; species Sinohyriopsis cumingii. Next base: position 68,930 of record JAPYKE020000377.1, read on the forward strand.
GTCTGGCGAGATATTCTGACGACTTTACAAGATCAGCTGGTCCAACAATGATGTTCGCTAAAGATATCACCGACAACGCCAACCATTATCAATATACCAAGTTACTCACACCACAGGGTACTTCTGTTGCTAATCAGGCAGAAGCTGCCAACCCAGACCGTGAAGGTAGACCAGCAGGTGAATTTGAAATCATAAAAAGTGTTAATGCAACTTACAACTTAGGATTTGCAACACGCCGATCAGCGCTGTTAGGAAATGATACAAATTTTTCCTGTGCAATTCCATTATCTCACATCTTTGGATTTTGCAGAAATGTTAGAAAGGTAATCTTTGGAGCTAAACACACAATTGTGCTCGTAAGAAAAGGTGATGATAATGATGCAATCTGGCGAGGTGTTGGTGTTGCAGATGCTGGTAAAGTAAATATATCAAAGCTTTCATTGTGGATGCCAGTAATGACTCCATCTATTACTGAAGAACAAAAATTACTCTCTTTTATGGATCAAGGCGGTAAATCATTGCTATCATGGTTAACAATAACCACAGATGCCATTCAAAGTTCTGTTGTTGGTTTATTTACATGGCATATAGCATCACAGCAAGGTGTTTCTGCACCACGACATATTTTTATTGCGCTGCAAGATAATGCTCGGACGAATAATCAAGAACGTTCACATATGATATTTGACAGCCTTGAAGTTAATGAAGTTTCCTTACGGATAAATGGACATCAAGAACCAGCTGAAGATATATTGTTAAATTTTGATCAAAATCACGTAGCGCGTGCATATCATCGTTTAATGTCATTCATGGGACGTGATCAAAATATAGATACTGGTTTGCAAATATCACAACTAGATTTTAAAACATTATATCCGATTTATTATTTTTCGCTAGAACATCTTGATTTATCCAAACAATCTGTCGTTGATATACACTTTCGAGCTCGTGTTAATGCCCTGCCACAAATCGCGGCTGGTCCACCAGTTGTTCATGGTCCTTACAGAGCAATCGCGGTCATACTTAGCGATAAAGCCATGTTACTTGAAGGTGGTAGTGGTCGAATGAGGGTCGTTGATGCACCAGTGGAAAATATTTAATCATGTTATTTAGAAAAATATATTTTATATAAAAATGTCGTATGGTCATGTTAATGTTACTCTGACTCCTGGTCAGGTAAAAAAGCTTCAATCAAAAACCGCCAACAAATGCGGAACTAAAATATCACTAAAACGAGATCAGATTAGTGGTGGTCCAAACAAATTATCGTTGACAAATAATCAGATGAAACATTTCAATAAAGCCCTAGAATCAAAAACCGGAGTTCAATTTCATCTTTCCCCGAGCGCCATCAAAGACATGGTTAAAACCGGTGGTATATTTCCACTTCTTGCGGCTATTCCAGCGTTAATAGCTGCTGCTGCTCCAGCCGTAGCAAAAGCAGCCGCGTTAGGTGCTGTTGGAACAGCTGCTGGAATGGCTCTAAAGAAAGCAACTGGAAATGGATACAAAAAAAAGGGACGCGGTCTAAGATTACCCGGATCTCGTTGGGGAAGAGGTCTGAGGCTTCCACGTTAGATACTCCAACATCAAATTTTGATTTACTTGATGCCGCTAAAAAATTAAAAATAAAAGCCTTTAGAGGTGTTTTTTATGCGAGATCAATTACCGAAACAACCGAATAAACTCGAAACAGGTATTATTAATCTAGACTCGAATTCAGGACCCGGTACTCATTGGGTATCATACGCGGTTGATCCACGTGGAATCGTTTATTTTGATTCGTACGGGTTAGCTCCACCCGTTGAATTTATCAAGTATGTCGCACCACTCCACGCAAGAACCTCTGGTTGTAAAGTTTGGTATTCAACGCTACCCACACAAACAATGACAGATCCGCCAATATGTGGCCGTGAAGTAATTAATGTACTCGACGCTATATCAAAATCATCCAAACCACCACATAAAGTTGTGCATGATTATACAAGCAACCGATTCGTTGCGCGTAAAGCGTTTTAAACAACAGGTCTTATTATAATGGTTGATATTCACGGAAGAAGATTCTCACGTGTTAAGAGAACATCCGGCGAATTTGATCTGTCGAAGTATGCGACTAAAGATGAACTTGCTGACATCATGAACCTGGCTGGAGTTGACCCAGATGAGGTTGTTATTTTTCAAGATCGATATGGTAAACTAAAAACGAGCAATATCAGATGGAATGATATAGTTCGACGAGTACTCGGTGCAGTTACAGATAATATTCCTGTGTTTACTGACAGCATCAGAATCAGGGATTCAAGTATATCGTTTAAAACTATCAGAGATGAAATTGCAAGAAGCGTTGCTAATCGCGTGAAAAACACCGGCGACACAATGACGGGTGAACTCAGCATGAACGGAAACAAAATAGTAGTTTTAAGAGATCCAACATCCGGTAAAGATGCTGCAACGAAAAAGTATGTTGACGTTAGCTGTGGTACCGTAGATAATAAATTATCCACGTTACGGACTGAGTATGATGTTCACGTGGGCGCTTTTGCAAGATTTTGCAGAAACCATCAAAAAACCGCAGAAGATTTTTTTGGTTCTCCGCACTCCGTTGACATAAAACTCGTTGATATCAAAACCAACATTGACACGATCAAACAGACACAGCAAGATATCAAGACCAACATTGACACGATCAAACGAACACAGCAAGACATCGTAGCGGGAATTCCTGAGATCGTTAACAAAACCGGTCTGATTAAAATTCCAACCGGAATAACTCCCGGACATATCACAAACATCGTATACACGGTATCATCGGGATTTGCAACGTGGTCGCAGCAAAATAATACTATCAAATATACCGCAACAGTCACTGGCGTGTACAGGTTGTCCGTGTTCAGTGCTGCGCGATTTGAGATATTTACAACGTTTCGATGGCGTCATTCCACCGACAGGTTTTCTGGGGTTGTATCTGTTATATTAAATAGCGGAACCGAAGAAATATTTATTCTGGAAGCAGATGATAAGAAATTAACCGCAACATCTTACTGGTGGTGTTTGGAATTTGTAGCTGAAACACCTTAATTGGTTACTGCATAAAAATATATGGATGGTGCACAATACAGGTACAATCAAGCGTGAATGGTAGGCGGCGCTAAAAGATCAAGTCGAACAATATACAGTAAAAGTAAAAAAATATCGACGACGATTAGTTATCGTCGACGTGATTGTTTATTCAGTATCCGCTGTTGTTGCTGGAACGGGTGTCATATTATCAGCGGTGACAATGCTGGCACCAGTAGCTGTAACTATTTGTATTTCAGCGGCAACAACGATTGCAGGTGTGTTTAATATCATCGCAAAAAAAAAATATGTACTTGCACGAACGAAAAATTATCCGATTGCATAATAAAATTACACACAGCGACGGTAGCATACTCGAAATTATCCTCGTTGTTATCAGCGAGTCTCGGTGATGGAATTATATCTGATTTCGAGTTTTCAATGATGACTAAAATATACGACGAAGGTATCGGTACTAAAGATACAAGTATTAATAATGACAGAATTACTCCAGCAGATCGTGACTAACACAACTCCGCCAAAGATAACGATGATCTCGGTAAGTTCATCTAATCCTGAATTTAGTATTAATTTTCCTACTGCAATTCCAGTAAAAGAAATAGCGTTAGCTCAATTACGGGTATATTACAGCTGGCCAAATATCAGATCAAAATCATTTCATGGTACACCAGCAAATAATTCGCTCGTATTTGCTAACAAGAACAAACCAGATGGTACTCCTGACTGGATAGATGTTGGAATACCCACTGGTAGTTATGAGATTGAAGATATCAATGAGGAATTTCAACGTAGAATAAAATCAATAACCGGAAAAGAAGCAAAAATATGAATTAACGTTCATGAACCGACGCTATCTTCGACGGTTGAGATACATTCTCACGATTACGTCGTTGATATTTATCAATCCACGATAAGATCCGTACTAGGTTGGCCTGAAATATCACCACCGATAACACCGATACCACCAGAACCGAAAAAATCCGATTATGTCACAGATGGACAATCATATCACGAAATTGATATAGTGTATAAAAAAAACGTTAATCGATGCAAAAAAAAAAATTCAAAGGCTGGTGATGATGCGGTTTTTTATTTACCTGATGGAGATATATTTTCTTGGACATTTTACTCTGAAAAAACAAAATCCAGAATAGTTACCTTAATTGGTATTAGCACAATTGAACTTACTAAAATATTTACAGAAATTAATAAACATCATAAACAACAACTATAGCAACTACAACAATACTTTCAAGAACATCTTTTTGATATAACAAGCTCACGCAAAGAAATCATTACGCGTATAGAAATATTAAATCAACTTGTTTCCGACATGGAATATCTCAACCAGCGATTAATTAATGCAGTAATTAATGCTGAAGCAGACTACTATGGCAAAAAGCTTTTTTTAGATAAGTATAAAATAAAAGAAGCTGATCTACCAAATTTTAAATTCTCCGGATATAATGCGAATGAACTAAAAAAATCTGTCAATGATGTCATTGATGAGAACTTTCCTAAAATACTTGATGCGTGGAAAAAACTAGCACCACCTCCAACTGTTCTCAGACATAATAATGATCCACATGGCGGCGGCAGACACGTTTCTCCAGGAATCGTTAATATAACCAGCACGATCGTGGTCAATCTGGTTTGTGACGTAGTCGATGGCAGCTATCAAATAGATCTCGGAAGATCAAATCAGGCTCAACAAGGATATATTTTATATACATTTACACCACAAGTTTCCCCCGGAAGTTTAATCGTGCAAGAACCAGCTAATCCTGTTTATCTGCGGTGTCACAATAATATGTTAACACGAATAAATTTTAAGCTCACAGACCACCTTAATCGCTTAATTAACATACGTGGAGAAGAGCTTGTGATAAATCTGTATGTGAAATCTTAATTAATCAAGTAAATAGTATATAATGTACCAGCATGTGAGGGTTTTTATACACGACAAAGAAGTACTTGAAAACGCCATCAGAACAGCGTTTTCACAAAACATGGAGCAATTTAACGTTAATTTAGTTATTGATGAATACGGAAGTGAGGATTTCTTATTAACACAAGAACAGTTAGATGAGCTCCGTCAAAAACATATTATCAAGATCATTTGTAGCACAGATCAGATTCTAAATTATGCACATTCCTGCATTAAAGTCGATCAACTTAAAAAAATAATATTCCAGAATGAATAAAATAAGGAGCGGATTACGAAATATTTTATTTTATTTTATTTTATCAGAAATATTTTATTTTATTTTATTTTATTTTATCAGAAATATTTTATTTTATTTTATTTTATTTTATTTTATCAGAAATATTTTATTTTTTCTGAATTTCAGTGAAAAATCAACAAATTTCGTGTTTTTGAGGGGTATTTTACCCATCTTGGGTGATTTTGTCCATTAGATCGTCGGGTAAAGTTGCTTGATCCTCTAATTGATTTTAATTGAATAAAAGATCAAAACCAGTAAAAACCAGTAATTCAGTAAAAAAATTACATATTTTTGAGCTAATTTTGCTGATATTTAAGCTAATTTTACTGATATTTGAGCTAATTTTACTTATTTTTTCTAATTTTTGTTGGTTTTGGTATTGTATTCAATTAAAATCCATTACAGAATCAGGCAACTTTACCCGACGATCTAATGGATAATTCAGAAAATAAAATAAAATAATAAATCTGAGTACCAACTAACCCATCAGAGTTTTAAATTTGATCATTTTACATAAATCTGAGTACCAACTAACCCATCAGAGTTATAAATTTGATCGGTTTGTATGATTCTGAGTACCAACTAACCTATCAATTTCAGAATAAATAATAATTCAGAAAAAATAATAATAATTCAGAATAAATAAAATAATTCAGAATAAATAATAATAATTCAGAAAAAATATAATAATTCAGAAACAATATAATAATTCAGAATAAATCTGAGTACCAACTAACCCATCAAAATTATGAATTTGATCATTTCACATAATTCTGAGTACCAACTAACCCATCAAATTCAGAATAAATAAATAATAATTCAGAATAAATATAATCTCAGAATAAATAATAATTCAGAATAATTCTGAGTATCAACTAACCCATCAATTTCAGAATAAATAAATAATAATTCAGAATAATAAAATAATTCAGAAAAAATAAAATTAATAATTCTGAGTACCAACTAGCCCATCAAAATTACGAAATTGATAATTTCACATAATTCTGACTACCAACTAACCCATCTAAATTACGAAATTGATCATTTCACATAATTCTGACTACCAACTAACCCATCAAAATTATGAATTTGATCATTTCACATAATTCTGAGTATCAACCAGCCCATCAATTTCAGAATCAACATAATAATTCAGAATAAATAAAATATTTCAGAATAAAAAAATAATAATTCAGAATAAATAAAATATTTCAGAATAAATAAAATATTTCAGAATAAATAAATAATAATTCAGAATAAATAAAATATTTCAGAATAAATAAATAATAATTCAGAATAAATAAAATATTTCAGAATAAATAAATAATAATTCAGACAGGGTTGCTTTGGTCGTTACCTGCTGACATCATTTGTCTTAAGTATCTTATGCGGGTACTGATTGTTTTATTCGTTTCTTACTCGTGGGATAACAACGATCTAATTCTTTCTACTGCGACAGAAAGAGGAACAAATTCATTTACTTGATCATCGCTCACCATAGCCAGTGACTGAAACATAGCTGTCTGAATCCGCTTTATGAACTTGTATTCAGATGATAGAACGTACTTATTTTCATTCTTAAGCCCTTCTAACGTTTCAAAATCAGGTATTATTTTTTTAGGATTTAGTTCATCAGATATATTAATTCCGTTTTCTTCTAGTTTTTTGATAGCAGAAATAATGTCTTTGATATTTTCATGGTTCATTATATAATATATAAATCTTTGAAATAAAAAAAAAATCCCTACAGAACCCCTATCGAGTCTTTAGCGAGTTCGTCGGGATGTTTCAAGAACAGTACAGCCATGAACTCGCAGATTGCCATCGCATTCTACCAAGTTCACCAGGCACACAGAACATTTAATGAAGAGCCCCTATCGAGTCTTTAGCGAGCTCAGATTATGCAATGAATGACGACACAAACATATATTATGAAATGGAACCCCTATTCGAGTCTTTTAGTAGGTTTAAGTATGCAATGAATGAAATAAGGACGGCACAAATATATATTTTGAATGAACCTCTATTCGAGTCTTTTAGCAGGTTCATTAAGTATGCAATGAGATGTCATGAATGAAATATATCTAATGAGATGTAATGAATGAATGAAATGAGATGTAATGAATGAAATGAAATGAGGCCATTTTCTCCGCTCAACAGAATACCCACCCACCAAATAATCAACCCGTAGGAAATGCAAAAACATGTATCTACCACGTTTGACATGGTAGGATGGTGTTCTGAGAGCGGAGGGGGGCTGGCGGAGCCCCAATTAATTATAAAAATCGCAATTATGCGTACACCACCGACAAGTTGTCAGCCATGGGGATTCGATCCTGGACCGCGAGCGTCACAGTCCAATAAGATACTGATTGAGCCATCGAATCTTGTTAGAAACATATGTTTCGGAAGTTAATATATAACTAAGGAACTAATTTCAAATATATTTGCTCAAAAGACAATTCTGAATTCAAGAAATACGTTTATACAATATATTCTCACCAAACAAGTTAGATTCATAAAGCTGGATTAAGGAATTTCCTATTTACTATACCACGCCATCTATGATAGAACATCCGGTCCAGATTATCTAATTGCTAGATTTTTCCATCCACTCAATAACTGTTCAATGAAGAAATATATATTACGAAATTTTCCATTCGTAGTCAAAGGGAGTATTACTCGATAAATAAATAATCACACATACGTACACAATCTCGCATTATATTTCTGCACTGAACAAGAAAAATGCAACTAATTTTTAATTCCAAACACTATTATGCACGTATTTCTGTAATCGAGTCATTATATGCAGGATCCATGTGCTGTACATTGGATCTAAAATTAACCCGCCACGATCGATACAGACTAGAGGCTGGATTCTGCACTCAGTAAGCTGGAATATACATGTCATACTGCGCTCGGTTTTCTGTAGGTTAGATAAAATATACGTGTATTCTATGTGCTGTCTATGTGTTGCGCTGTGCTAAATGTTTCACGAAAAGAACAGAAAAATACACGAACTGTATATTTTTGTAAGTTAGAAATCATAAACGGGTATGCTCCACCAGGCATCACAGACCTTGGATGTTGTATATGATTATGACCATATACCGAGGATCATAAAATTACCTCCCTTTCATGAGTCAAAAAATAAGTAGTATAATAATGATAATTTCTGACCCCCCAAAAAAAATCTAATTCGAAGTAGAAATGATAATTATTGATACTGAAAGGTGATTTTCTGCTTATATTTCTTTGAGAAAGCGGTTTTATATATATTTCTGCTACTTTTTGTACTGAATACGGGTGAATATCAAAGTATTTCGCAGCAGAACATACCGAACGAAATATAATTACTTTGCCATTTTCTGTGTTTGTGGAATTTACCGCCCTTCTAGAAACTGTTTTACATCTTCCAGTATTACCACATGCAGAGTTCACGCTTTGCGTGACAATACGAAGGTTGGATAAACTATTATTTTGAGGATCTCCGTCAACATGATCAATAACAAGATCGTCTTTGATCACTCCGAAGAAACACTCGTACGTAAATCGATGACAGAGATACCTTTTCTTCCCAACAGTGAATCTAAGATAGCCAGTATTAGAAACAGTACCAACCGGTCTCTTCAACATGCAATTTCTAATCATGCCATTACGATCTGATTCATAATTCTTAATGACAGGATGTGGGACAAATATATTTTGCTCCATTATAATAATATTATTTGTTTAAATCATTGTTTGCCTGAAATCTTGATATATAATCCTCCACGGATTTTATAGCGTTTTCACCATTATTATTTTTTTTGTCATAATATCTTTTAAGCTCTCTGAACCGTTTTCCACCGCACTTTCCACATAATTCTGTTTTGTATTAACAGAAACAGGTAGTTGGATTATCCGTGACAAATATGATCCTGTCCTTGGTAATAATAAAACTGTCATATTAAGTAAAAATTCCAGACCGGGTCTACTGACGGGTATTGACAAACCGTATTATGAGCGAGCGTATCCTGTAACAGCAGTTATTTATGGAATCTATGAGATAAATAAAAAAAACAACGTTGATAAACTGGCACCCATGAAATTTTCAAGGTTAAATTGTGTAGCCGAACGAGTAATAGAACACTTTACAAACGCGATGCGTGGAAACGGATTAACTGATTTAAGACGTAAAAAAATAAACTCATGGGCTGATTCAGTTAAGGATACCGGTGCTACAATAAAAGATGTTGCTGAGTTAGGAAAAATATTAAAATTTCCAATAGCAGTATCAACAATAACGGGAGAAGTACTGTACGAATCGAAATATAAATCGAAAGGAGCTTCAATAAATATTATTGATCATAACGCGCACGCATGGACCAGCGCAGTAACAATATTTCCACGTGATCGAACTGTTAGGTTTTACCCCTCAGATATGGGGGCAGACATGTTTGATTTTATCAACGAAATAAGTAAAAACGATCCTGTATCGGTATGGTTATTTAAAAGTAATGAGGAAGGTGAATTTGATCAGTTTGTTAGACCAAATGGTGAAACATATCGAACAGAATTCCTCCATGACGAGATGAAAAATCTCTCGGAAAAGTTTTTAGAGTGCAAGCACGCGGAAAATACTGACAAATTACTAACTGATTGTTTTACCGTTCCATCTGTTGCGGCTCATTTCGCTAGAGAACGAAATTCATGGAAACCAACACGATTTGATTTACTCGAGGACGTACGCGGAAGTTGTGTCGAATACGGACATGGCGGATTGTGGAATACCAAATATAATTACGATGATGTTATTTCGGTTGATATGGTTGCATGTTATCCATGAAGTTTCCTAGGATACGGAGATTGTTCTGTATACTTTAAAAGATTCGGTCACCCTACAAACGAGATGACGCGAGTGGCAATTAATGGACCATTACCTGATTTTGATCTGACTTGATTTGCTTGTATTGAATCATTCGAGTTTAACGAAAATCTTCACAAGATTTGTTATGTTTGATTTGGCAGACATTTTTGTGAAAAACGTTGGGCACCTATAGTTTTATTACGATATATGCTAGATTGTGCAATACTGACATCGTTGGTGGTCAGTGAGGCAATTATATCATATCATGCACAGACCGAAGTTTGGTTGCCCATGCCATATTCTATCAGCGCCGATGAAGTTATTAGCGAGTTTAAGGAAAAATGTCCTGATGTTTCCGAAGATGATATTATCAAAGAAGCTCCTAAAATTCTCGAGATTAAACTCAAAACCGCAAAAGATCTCGGTAGCAAAATTATAGGTAAATTTACTCAAGGTGGTGCATATGATCATACAAGACATCACGCACGATTAGTTCTAGATGATGCCGAGTACGATTTTATAATCGCTGATACAACAGCGAGAAATATATTTGTAAACCGAGAAAGTGTTTATTTATCCGACGAAACAAAATTGGGCACGATCGTTAGCTACACAAATGACGTCTCCCCACAGTATACTCATCTAAGATCTTCCATGTTGGCTTATGTTTCTATAAATTTATTATCGATGATTAATAGATTTCCCAAGACTGCAGTCAGAGTCGCAACAGATTCGTTTTATATTTCGAGTAAATATTTAGAATCTGTTATGAAATTTACAAGTAATGATGAACGATGGGGTTCGTGGAGGATAAAAAAAGAAATATTACACAATTACACAGAATCAGCAGATGTTCCAATGAGAGATTTTTATCGTGAGCGTAATAAAATATCAGAAATGTCGAAAGCGCCGCCGGTGAGTGATCCAATAACTAGATATAAGACAGTATATCTCAATGGACCTGGTGGATGCGGCAAAACGACTCCAGCAATTAATGTTTTTAGAAATTCAGATATGATCGTGCTGACACCCACACATAGTCTTGCACGCGAGATGAAACAACGGCAAGTACAATCGTGCACGTATCATAGTTTCTTTCGGTGGCGCGGGGATACATGGACTCCTGAACGAATGGGAGAAAAATATATACCTAAAATAATTATTTGGGATGAGATATGCACAGTGTCATTGGATACATTAAAAACGTTTCTTGATTGGTTGTTGACGCAAAATACCGCTATAATAATGTGTGGCGATCATGGTCAACCGCCGCCTTTTGTTGGACCATCTCCACATGATTGGTTAAAAAATTTCGTTGATTATTACGAAGAAATAGATGATGATCATAGAGCTCTCGATGCAAATTTAAAGGAGTTTAAAAAATTAATCAGATTACAATCAAACAAAATTCAGTGTGAAATAATACGTGGAGTAATCTCAGAGACCTCAGTGGGTGATTTTTTGAATTTATGGAGACCCAACGATTTGATAGTAGCAAGCAGAAAAATAATCAGAGACGATTTACAGCAGCAGTTATTTCAACTACATAAAGAAAAATATTCAGAATTACCCGTACCGTTGTGTTATAGACCATCAGATACACGAAAACATAATATTAATGTTGATATTCCAGGACAGACTGAGAAACAAAATCTCATATTAAATGATATTGTCGCCGTTGATATCAGTGTGGTCGAAGATGCATAACGCGCTGACAAATCTCCATGGGTGTTGGGATACGCTATGACGATCCACTCGTCTCAGGGATTAACTATTTCTAATACACGAGTCTGGATTGTAGACGATCGTATCGAGTGGTCAAATTTAGTCTATTTAGCGGTATCAAGGGTGAGAAATATATCTCAATTACGTAGAATTATAATTAATGAAATCGTTGATAAATTTAACGTCATCGATGATGATATAATAAGAAAAAAATTAATCGGATATAAACAATCTGATAAAAAAAAATAAACGTGACTTTGATCTTGATGTTGAATTTATTATTGAGTTAAAACAGCAGCAGAATAATCATTGCACAAGTTGCAATTGTATAATGTTAATATGTTATGGCGGTATTCGAATAATGATTCAAGACAATTTACCGTAGATAGAAAAGATAATAGTCGCGGTCATACACGAGAAAATACCATGTTGACCTGTCTCGAATGTAATCGACGTCGGGGTGCTAGTTAAGTGATCGCGGTGGTAGTTGTGTATCCGTGGGGATTATTTGTAGCTGTTCACGTGTAAATCCACGTTGAGGAGCAGCCGAATCTAGTCTGTAGATTGCAGGTCTACCTGAGGATCTTGTCACGGTGGATATTTTGTGTGTGGTAACACTCCAAATAGGATCAGTCGCTCTCGCTTTACCACCTTCAAGTTCACCCGGTTCATATAAATATCTGACTGTAACATCACCCAATATTTTTTTGTTTTTCAACATCTTTTCGTTGTGTTGGTATATTTTTTTTGTAATTGCATTAATGGGTTTCATGTTGGTTGTTCGTGTAATCTCATTATTTAATGCAGCTATCACGCTTGGTAATCTTGTAACCCATTCGCGAGATCTTTTATCCTGAATAAATTCCCTCGCGTATTGATATCCAAATAACCGCTCAGCGAGTGTTCGATTAAATCGCTCTACAATTGCCTGGTCACGGTGAATTGCAGTATGACCTCGTCGTATTTTGGTATTATGTTGTTTCATCAACGATGATACTGGACCAAGAAATTCCTTACCAGGATCAACCTGTAATAATTGTGGCCATCGCAGACCACCTTGTGGTCCACCACCTCGTTGATAAATTCTTTCAAACGCATCGGCTACTTCAGATGACGTTTTCGTCGATAACGGTTCTGCTTCTTTATATCTACTTGCAACATCAACTACGGTTAACGCGTATTTGTATGTTTTTCCACGCACAGTATCATGCGGTAAAAACAGAATATCAGCTTGATGAACTTCATTAGGAACACTGATATCGAAATACGCGTACTGAATGCGTTTCGGTGGTGGTAGATAAATTTGCCATATTGCTTGTTTGGATAACCACGTTTTAGCAGTGGAATGTTTAACCGCTGCTGCATCAGCAAGTTTACCAATTGCTGCTTTACCCCTCCAGTATCATCTTGGTGAATAATAAATCGATTCCATTATTAATTACCAACCCCAAACGCTAATTTACTTTTCATCGCGGATCTTACTAACCAATTAGCTAATTTTTCTTTGATATTATTTTTTATAGAATCTAGCTCGTGAATTAATTTCACATCTGCAATATGTCTATCTTGTAGATTTTTACTTTTATAAGCTACATCATGAGCGTGACAAGCTCGATCAATAGCGTTTATTGGTTCCTCGCCTGGTTTTGGTTGATCTTGATTATCGAGCCTGATATCTAGTCTGGTACCAGGACCGCAATAATTATATCCTGGTAGATGTTTTTCTCCGCTGTATTTAGCCCATGGAGTACCTGGAAACTTTGACATCAAATTAGTAATATCACCACCGCGCCTATTAGGTACAAACGAAAATTTCTTCCTACCGCACACAGAACATTTTCCACCATACGCTATTTTTTATTTTTTGTTGTAACTGTAGCTAAATCAGTAGTTGGAGTTTTAACTCTACAGCGTAAACAATATAAATTCATGATATAATATATATGGATATAATTGATTTCTCAGCGACAAGTAAACGAGAACCAGTTAAGCATCATCCTGCGCTACCGAATTCCATCAGAATGATTATCATAGGACCATCTGGATCGGGTAAGACGCAGTTATTACTTAATTTGATAATGAGATGGTTAAAATGGGATAAATTATATTTAGTAGCACCATCCGCTGATGATCAACGATGTTATGATGTACTTAAAGATTTCAATGAAAACGCGCGATTACTGGATGAAGGTAATGATGTTATAGAGTTTATAACCGATATTGATGAAGCACCGTCCGTAGATGTTTTAGACGGATTTATTAATAATTTAGTTGTATACGACGATGTGATGCTGGATAAACAATCAAATCCAGCCAGAATATTTTCCCGAGGTAGACATAAAAATACAGATGTGATCTATGTTACTCAACGATATACACAAATACCAAAAGTAATCAGGGACAATTGTAATATTTTAGTTGTGTTTAATGGCGTAGACATACACAAGCTGCGAAATATTCATCAAACTTGGTGCAGCAGTGACATGGATATAATTAAATTCAGAAATTTCTTTTCACGAGCGCAAGCTACTCCGCATGGATTTATAACAATAAATTTACATGATCCAAGAACAAGATATCGTGTGGGTCTTGATAAAAATTTTTAATTAATAGCAACAGAGAGGGCGCCTACCAACGTTGGTCGTCCAGTAATTAAACAAAAAAATAAATAAATACGCAGAGTACTTTATTTTTCAACTACCTTTTCGAACTAGGGTTTTATTGATGGGGTTGGTTTCAACAAAAAATAAAATCATCTCAAGGAAACGTTTATTTGTGAAAATCTGGACCTTTCTACGAGATTTTATTTTTTTTTTTGTTTGTTTTATTTGTTTGTCGGAATTCTATGGTCTGTTCGCCCTCTCTGCTGCTTGAGGTTTTGGTCCTATGTGTTTTCCGTAGCTGTTAGCCAACTTGGCTTTTCCTGTGTAAATTCTATTTATTACTTTTTGTTCTTTCCCTTTAAGTAATGGTGGTTTTCTATTTCTGATGGTTTCTTTAAGTATGTTATGTAGTTGTTTACCTGTCTTGCTATTGTCCCAAAATTCCTGCCATTTCTGATTTATCATGATTGTTATTTGGCTATATATTTCACTAATACTGTATGCCAGTGGTACGTGGTTTAGTTCGCTTAGCTTAAGTTTGGCTAATTCGTCTGCTAGGTTGTTTCCTATTATGTTTATGTGGGATGGGACCCATAGGAATTCTACTTGTTGTTTTTTTTCTTCAGTTGTTTTAGAATTAGATTGGTTTGATTTAGGAAGTTTTCTCTACTGTTGGTGTTGTTATTTAGAATAGTTGTAAGGACGCTTAGTGAGTCGCTTATTATTACTGTTAGGGGTGGTTTGTTTTTCTCCACCCATTCTAGTGCTTGTAGTATTGCCCAGAATTCTGCTGTGTAGATTGAACAGTGGTCCGGTAGTCGGTGACCAACTTGTATTTTAAGTTTGGGGATTACGTATGCAGCTGCTGTTTTTGCGGGTTTAGTGGTTTTTGAACCATCTGTGTATATTTGTAGATGGTTTGAATATTTAGTTGCTAAAATTTCTGATGTTATAGTGTGCAGCTGCAGCTCTTGATTTAATTTATTACCATGTTCGGTGATAGAGGTATTGATGTTTGGATCTTCGTTATACCAAGGTTCAGGATCGAAGTTATTGTAATTTTCTGTTTGGTTTATGTCTATGGGAAATAGTTTTGCTAATTCGTGCACTATTTTTCCTGTTGGTAAGTGGTGCTTTTGGGTGTTACTAAAGGAGATGTTGCATTTCTCTATTGCTAGCAATGTGGGGTGAGTGTTTGATTGTGTTCGTAATCGGGCTGCGTATCTCAGTATTAATTCCTGTCTTCTGAGATAGAGCGGTAGCTCACCTGTTAGTACTTGGAGTTCTGCTAGTGAAGTTGATGGTAATGCTCCAGTTATGGTAATTAGGGCATTTCGTTGTACTTGCTCTAATCTTTTTAGTTGTTTTGTTGGTGCTAGGTTGTATACTTGGCACCCATAATCAAGTTTTTATCTTATTAGTGCCCGATATATTGCTAACAGTGTTTCCTGATTTTATCCCCAGTTAGATCCTTTAAGGCTTCTTATTAGATTGATGTCCTTATCGCATTTTTGTACTACTTCCTGTATGTTTTCCCCAATTTAGGTGTTCGTCGAAGTACATACCCAGAAACTTCTTAAATTTAACATATTTAATTACTTGGCTGTTTATTGTAAAAGTCGGTTGTGGTTTATTTAGTTTACGTGTGGGTGAAAATATGATGACTTCTGTTTTATCCTGTGACAGTTTGAACCCCCATTTGTCAGCCCATTTTCCTATGTTATTTAGGCTATCTTGTATAGTTTGTATGGTTTTTTGACTACTGGGGTTGCCAGCTTTCCATATTCCGCTGTCGTCCGCGAATTGCAAAATTTCAATTTGTGTAGTTGCCAGATTCTTATCTAGGTCGTTGATCATACAGTTGAAAAGAGTGGGACTGAGTACACTGCCTTGTGGAGTTCCGTTTTCAAGGGAGTGTATTTCGGAGTGAGTGTCTCCAACTCTAGTTATTATTTTGCGGTCTGTTAAAAAGTTTTCGATGAAATTGAACATTTGACCAGTAATTCCATAGTGATTTTTAATTTGGCTAGTAAGCCTTTGGTCCATACTAGGTCAAATGCTTTTTCTAAGTCTAGGAATACCGCTATTAGATTCCTATCTGCTTTCCTTTTTGAGTTAAAGGCTAATTTGATCGCTGTTTCCAGTCTTATGAGTTGATCCGTAGTGGATCGTTTATTTCTAAATCCGCATTGGTTTTCGGATATTAAATTATTTTGCTCTAGGTGGCATTTCAGGCGATTAGTTATTACTGTTTCCATGATCTTGCATATATTGTTTGTTAATGAGATAGGTCTGTATGAGCTGACGTGGTGGGGGTCCTTATTTTGTTTTAGGATGGGAATAACTATGGCAGCTTTCCATTTATCAGGTAGTATTCCTGTTTTCCAGATTTTATTTACGAAATCAATTATTGATTTTTTTATGTTATTTGGAATATTTTTATACATATTATAACCTATTTTGTCCTCTCCAGGGGAAGTTTCTTTCTTGGTGCTAAGTGCTTTATCCCATTCAGCAGTTGTAATATCTTTGTTTAAATAGAAGTTTTTATTGCCAATGTCAGTAAATAGTTTACTATGGGTTATTTCTACCTTGTTTCTATGTTGTTGGAATGAGTGGGTGTGGTTTTCATTACTACTCATTTCTGCAAAGTGTTTGGCTAGTGTTTCGGCTTTATCTTTATTTGTATTTGCTCCTGGTATTTTAGGGATGCTGTTTGATGTTTTCCCTTTAATTGCTCTAATTTTGTCCCAGACCTGTTTGGTGCTGGTTTTGATATTAATACTTTTGCAGTATTTTTGCCAAGTAGTTTCTTTGGCTTGCTTAATGACTTTCCTGAATTCTTGTACTTTTATTTTGTAGTTAATGTAATCCGTTGTATTTCCTGTTCGTCTAAAATTCCTAAGTGCTTGTTTCTTATCTATGTGTGTTTGTTTACATAGTTCGCTCCACCACGGGACTGGTTGTTTGTTTGGGTGGCCACTAGTTTGAGGTATGCTAGTTTCTGCAGCTAGATTGATTGTGTTAATTAGGTTGTCATAGAATATGTTTATGTTATTATTTTCTTTGTCCTTATGTTCTATTGTGCTAAGTAAGAGTTTATAAGTTTCCCAATCTGCTTTTTCGTATCTCCACTTAGGTTGCGTTTGTTGCGAGTTGAACTGAGTAGTCATCTGCAGGGTGGTTATCAATGGAAAGTGGTCACTGCCGATGGTATCAGTTTGATCCACTCTCCATTCCGCCACCTGTGCTATTGTTGTTGAGCATATGGTGAGATCCATGGCGGTGAGGGTACCATTTTCAGGGTTTAATCGGGTTCTGGTACCATTGTTTAATATGGTCAGGTTGGATTCTGCTATCCAAGTTTCAACCAACCTGCCTCTTTTATCCGTTCGATCACTTTCCCATAGCTCATTATGCGCATTAAAATCTCCGCATATGACCACTCGGTCCACCTGTTTGATGTCATTAATTTGTCGGTAGGTATCTATTATTAAATTTTTAGTACTTCCTCCTGGATCGTATAGGTTGAAAATTTGTATATCTTCTATTCCTGTATTTACTATTAAAGATTGAATTTCCACTGACTGACCATTTTCTACTATGGATGTTATGGGTACTATTGTTATATTGGGCATATTATTTATAATAAAGGTGGCTAGCCCCCCTCCTTGACCTTTGATTCTATTCTGAAAGTACCCTGAGGCATAGCCCTGGATTTTTGGTAGGGCCCTTATTTTGTTGGTAATTTTTGTTTCTTGAATGCAGATGATGTCAGGTTTTATAGCTGAGTTTTGAAGTTTAAGTCTTAACTCATCTATATTGCATGACAGGCCCCTAGCATTTCATTGCCATATTGTTATGTTCCTATTTGTTGTATTATTCATGTTGGTGTTGTTCGTTTATTGCCCTATGATGTTGTGTAGGTTCATGTCCTGTTTTTTCCAAAAGAAGCTGTAATGTGGCTTCCATTTTCTTGATCCTATTTTCTAGTGAAGCTAGTTTGTTATTTATTATGATTGTCGGATCCTTTATTTGATCGGTGTTGATGATAATAGACCTTGGTGGGGAGGGTGGGTGTGGATTGATTGACCTGGTAACATTTTTTGAGTTAATAAGTTTCGGGTTTGTTTTTGTTGTGTTTTCGAATACATTAGGTTTTGACTTGTTAGAGTTCGTTAATTGGATGATTTGTTCTTCCCTAATGGCATGGGGGAAGATGGGCGTGTGGGGGAGGTGTTTTCCTTTGCAGTTAATACAAAGGGGTTTTTTCCTTGTGCATGGCCAAGGGTGATTCTCCCCGCACTGTTTACATACAGTTTGATATTTACGTTTGGAGCCATAGTGACCTCAGTGTTGACAGTTGTTACATAGCCTGGTTTTATTGATAAATGTTTCGAGTTTATATCTGATACCTGTTGGATTAAATTTGATTATTGTTGATAGGGGTGCGTTTGACTCAGTTATTGCAGTATTTGTTTCATATCCATGGTGGTTTCTTAGTCTGAAAGCCCTATTAATTTCAGTTCCACCTTCCTTAATCTGTGTTGTAATTTGTTCATTACTGAGTTTTTGTAAATTTTTCGTTAATTTCAAAACTGATTTGAATGGTGTTTTTTTGTGGTTCCACTTTTTCCTGTGCTAAGTTGTTAATTTTATTCGAGATTTTTGTGTTGGGTAGTGTGGTTTTTGACATCTGATGGTGTTTTTCTACCTGTACTGGTATCTTGTTGATTAATTTCTAAATATTTGGCTATTTGCCTTTGAGTGCCGCAGTGCACTATTATGTAGTCTGTGTTAGGTCTGATTATTTTGAACTGCCCTGGGTGGTATCTTTGAAGGGCTCCTACAATGCTGTTTGTGGTCATGTTTAGAAATCTAGGGTTTCTGCTTTTAATAAATAATGTTAGTTCTAACTGGTGGTATTTTGTTTTTGGTGTTTGTTTGCGATTAGTTTGGGGGTAGGTGGTTTTCTCTAGTTTGGTAATATCTTCTATTTGTGGTGTTTGGTTTGCTGGAGATTGTTTTGAATTAGTCATGTTAGTTTGTCCCAATTTTTGTTTCAAGGGACCTTTTCCTTTTCCTAAATACCCCTTCTGTTTGATTGTTGTAGAAACGGGGGTGGGGGTTGAATCTAAATCGGTTGGACTATAGAGTATGTCTTTTTCCGTTAATGGTTTAGATGGCCCCGGGGTATGACTATTGTGGCATTTTTTTGCACAGCTTTTGGTCGGATTTAAGAGCTTTGTTTGGGTTTTGCCCGTAGGCGTTATTGCTGAGTTTCCTTTGTTAGTCTGCTTAATCCCCTGCTGTGCTATCTCGCTATAGCTTCCTGCCCCTGCTGTGTTTGTCTCAATTTGTATAGTTACAGGCAGTTTTCTAGTGGATAATGCCAATGTTTGGAAACTGTCATTACTTACCCTTAGTGGGACCGAGACATTGAAGTAACTTACCATGTCGTTGAAGAAGAAACCAGACTGGATAGGAGACAAATGTTGGACATCACCGAGACCAGTATTTAAACTTCATTTCAAAAAAGATATTGAATCATTACCTAAAGAACTGCAAGAGAAGATTTACAAGGAAGTTTGGCAGGGACTTGCCAGAGTGAAATCTCAATGGGTAACTGTAGAACTTTTGTGCCGGGAAAGTCACAAGAGGAAAGTGGAAAAAATTTATCAATGTGTTAGATTTCTCTGGGTCAAGTGTGCATTCATCCTATTATATCACTCTAGACCGTTTACATCAAAAGAGTTCAATGAGATTATTGGACGTCACCCTGAGTGGCAGTGGACAGAAATTACTCACTATGTGGATTAATTTTGCTCTATGAGAAGATTGTGAATTGTACTAACTGACCTATTCATGGATACTTTACAAGAGAACATTCGTGCTTTGCCCGTGGAGTTGAGAGAACGCATTTACCGAGAACTGGTCAAAATACAAGTCAAACGTAAAGAACAATTGCATCCGTTACGTCACCGAGTTTTAAATCACTGGTAACTGAATGCTATAAAAGGATTGATTCGTTTGAAAGTGTTTCATTGGACAGACAAATGGTTCATTCTTGATGATTATATTTGGTGCCAGGTAGACTTACTGCAACACATTTCAGAGGAAGAAGAGTTAAAAGAATACCAACATCTTTTACAGAATGTCACCTTAGTGGAAGAGGAAACTTCTGAACGAACTGTAAAGTGCAAGTTAGTGACTAAACCATTTAGATTTGCTACTGGAATAAAACCATCTCTGACCAGGCAGTACACGTATTGTCTGCGAGAAAAAAGTTTTTTAGTATGACCTGTTTATGGATACTTTACAAGAGAACATTCGTGCTTTGCCTGTGGAGTTGAGAGAATGCATTTACCGAGAGCTGGTCAAAATACAAGTCAAACGTAAAGAACAATTGCATCCGTTACGTCACCAGATGTTTAACCGATGGTACATGAATGGTATAAAAGAACTGATTCGTCAGAAATTGTTTCAGTGGTCAGACCTTGTTCGACACTTTGAGTTAGTGAATGAACGAAATGTTCATCATTTCGGTTACTTCGAGATTCACCTAGTGGAACGCATTGAGGAAGACAAGTTCAAGGATTACCTACATATTTTACGTGGAATCTACTTAGCGGAAGAGGAAACTTCTAAACGAACTCCGAAGTTTAGGCTACAGTTTGGAGCATTTAAACTTCCAACTGGAGAACGAAGATCTCTGGGTAGAAAGTACGTGTATTGCTTCCGAAACAAAGTGACTATAAAAACAGGAATCCATGCCACGACTTGTATCACATGTGATTGAACAGATTCCGTGGAAAGAACTCAATGATAATATTTAAACCGTGGATGATTACCATCAATTATTACAAGAACTGTATCCAATCAATTTGGGACGACGCATAGTGTGTGTCTTAGTGACTTGTTTTGTGGGATTTCGTTTACCAGCCGATTCCTTGTTGGCTCTTTACGAACAGTACTTACCACCCTATTTAACATTAAAGTTGTGATTTTAAATGGTCACGAAAGACTCCTTTTGCTCAAAGCCTTGCGTTTTCATCTTGATACTTCTCGACCTCTACGGGAAAAAAAGATTCGTCAATTTTTAGCTACCCAAGACATGTATGACGATGTGTGTGTAGCTTGTGACTTACACCCCCATTGGACAGATGTCCGTGCCTGGAAAGAATGGGATTTTGAGGCTTGGACCCATGAAGTGGCCCAGTATGCACGAGAGTTGTTCAAGAAAAAAAGTCACTTTTCAATCTGTGTCAGTGACAGTGCCAGAAGAAGAAGAACCCGTCACACAGGACAGGACTGTCGTGGACATGTCTGAAAGACTCTTTCGGGAAGACACTTGTGTGACCTTACCCCCTATAGAACTGGTCAGAACATTACCCGAAACGTGTTGTACAGACACTTGTTTCTATTCCACGTTGATGGTTTTGATGTGCCTTTTATCGTTGTACTTAAGGCTTTGGCTTTTATGTATTTTTGTCTTTCATATTCATGTTTAAAACATTCAATAAACGTGTCCTGAAAATTATATAAACTCTTGTCTTGTCTGTTTTCCTGTCACAAGTGACATTCCTAACACTATGGCTACCTCTGCTGTCTCTTCTCCCTCTTCCTCTACTGTCAAAGTCATCGACGAACACTTAGATCGTGCCAGTTGGGAGGCTTTGTATCTTCGCCATCCCATTAACATGCTCATTGCTGGACCTGGCGGCTCAGGCAAAACCGAATTTGTCAAAGGTTTGATCGAACATAAACATCATTTGATAGATAGTCCACCCCAGCGCATCTTGTGGTGTTACAAAGAGTGGCAAAGAGTGGCAATCGGCGTACAGCCTCTTGCGAGAAAGTCAAGGCGATTCTATCGTGTTTGTGGAAGGCTTTCCTAAAGAAGAGGACGAAATCGTCTCTGACTCTCGTCAAACCCATTTGGTCATTTTCGACGACATGTTAGGAGAAGACGAAGAAGAAATTAAGCTGTGGTTTACGCGCAAAGGGCATCACCGTAATGCCAGTGTCGTTTACATCACTCAAAATTTGTTTCAACAAAGTAAAGCCCATCGCACCATCAGTCTCAATGCGCATTACGTGGTCTTGTTTAAAAGCCCTCGAGATAAATCGCAAGTGCAAGTCTTTGCTAAACAGTTAGGAACGCCTTGGCTGACTCAGGCGTACGACGATGCTACTCAAACTCCACACGCCTATTTACTCGTCGATTTGAAACCTACGACCTCCGATGATTTGCGATTTCGTACCCAATTGTTTCACCACTGGTGCCAAGACGGAGAGCCTCTCTTGTACACGTCTCCGTCCTCGACTTAATTTCGCTCAAAAAAAAATCTATAAAAACCTCAGACACTTTTCGTCTGTCTCACTCAGTTTGAACATGACGTCCCTTCAGTCGCATCTTCCCGTCAAATTGATTCGTGCCTTGTATGACATCAGTCGAGAAAAATATGCACAGCTACGAGCTCGTGTCTTAGAAGCTAGTCTCAAAGAAGTCTTACGATGGTTCACGGTGACAGCACGTCAATTACTGCAAGGGATCATTCAGATTCCTCATCAAACCAAACGCTTTTTTGATCGAAACAAAGTCGCTTTGGTTAACTGGCCGATCCCCGCATCGACACTCAAACCAAAAAACAAATCATTTTGAAACCTGGAGGGAGCGGTAATCTAGGAGGGGTCATCATTCGCTCTCTCTTAAGATGGGATCCTAATGCTCCCAAAGTTCTCCCCAAGAAAAAAGTAGTCAAACGAAGTTCCAAGAAGAAGAAAAAGAGCCACGGTGGCAAGACCCCGCATTTACTCCCCCCATCCCAGTTTGAGAGAGATGTCCCAGTTACAACACGAATTGCAAACCTTGATGGATCGCCAAGATTTGTCCGAAACAGAAAAATCGCAAAAGTACGGTCAACTCTTGCAACGACTGCAACTCTTTCTGAAAGATTTTAAGACCTTGATGAAAGGTCCATCCCCAACACCATCACCACCACCACCACCACCACTACTACCTTCCCAACGGATCACCAGAGATGCTACCCCACGAAGGCCTGAGGAAGAAGAGATACGAGAAGTGTTTCAAAAACCGTTAGCAGCTCCCATGTCTAGTAAGATTACAGCATCCTTGTTGACCCTGTCCCTTACACCCCAACGAGAATAAATGAAAGCTTAGGTTAAAAAGATGATGTCCACTCCTCCTTCGACAGAAGTGCAAAAGAAAGAAGGGAAACCAGAAGTGAAAAAAGAAAAGAAGACCAAAACCATTCCATTGCCACCTCCACCGCTACCTTCGACTTCTACTCCCGTAGCCCATCGGACACGTAAATCCGTTTCCAAACCACCCTTTCGTCCCACCCAAAGTAGCATCACCGAAGAGTGGGTGACTTATTAACACACACACACACAAATGGAGAAAGTGTTAGCCAGCATTTACTACGATCCCTCCCATCCTGCAGGTTACGCAGGAGTTCAAAAATTTTATTGTGCTGCCAAAACTCGACTAAAAAGTGTCCGTTTACCTCAAGTGCAACGATGGTTACAAGAACAAGTTACCTACACTTTACAAAAACCCATTCGACGCAAATTTTCCAGAAGTCGCACCCGAGTGGAAGGCATCGATCATCAATGGCAAGCCGACTTAGCCGATATCTCTCATTTGGCCAGCTACAATCGTGGCTACAAATATTTGTTTTGTGTCATCAACGTCTTTTCCAAAATTTGCCTGGGTCGTGCCCTTGACTTCCAAATCGAGCAGCGAGTTAGTGCGAGCCCTGCAACGGGTGTTGAAACAAAGCGGTCGTCACCCGCTTCGATGGCAAAGGGACAAAGGTACCGAATTTCTGAACCAAGCTTTCCAAAAAGAATTAAAGAAACGTGACATTACTTTTTTTTACCACCGAGAATCCTGAAAACAAAGCCAGCATCGCGGAACGTTTTTAACGCACTTTGAAAGAACGCATGTGGAAATATTTTACGCATCACCACACTGAAGTACATCGACATCTTACTGCACCTGGTGCAAGCGTACAACCAATCTTACCATCGAAGCATTGGACGTGCCCCGCAAGAGGTGACTCCCGACAAAGACGTGCTGGTGTCTGATCGCCCGTTTGGTACGTCCCCGACGAGAGCTGTCCCCAAGAAAAGTGGAGTGTTGGCCGTAGGAGATTGGGTGCGCGTTGGCAAAACGAAACGCACGTTCGACAAAGGTTACTTACCTAACTGGACCACCGAATTGTTTCGTGTCACTGGACGAGTGCATGGTCGTGATCCTGCCGTCGTTAAATTGGAAGACATGAACGGAGAAGTGCTCAAAGGAACGTTTTATTTGCCAGAGTTACAATGTGTCACCAAAAAAAGAAGACGACGTGTACGACATCGAAAGCATTCTCGAACGTGGGCAAACGACGTGTCAAAGAAGTCAAAGTACGTTGGAAAGGATATTCACCCAGGTTTGATTCTTGGATCGACGCTTCGCAAGTCATCGACTATAAAAAGAAGTGACCATCATACCCTTTCACACAGACACAATTCTTTTCTGCAAGATTTACAAAAACAACCCTTGTGGGTGTGGTGTGGAGAACGTGTGCCTAAAACGCAAATCGTCTTTTTCTGCCAAAGCTTCGTGGTGTATTGTGTCATCGGTGCAGCCATTGCCAATTTGAGTTTGCAACAAGGAGACAAACAATTGTGGACCATTGTATTGAGCAGTTGCATCGGTTACCTGCCTCCCAATCCCTACTTGAAATTCTCCTCGAACGGGAACAACGGTAACCTTGTTTCTAGTGCCAGTGTCAGTTACCACTCCAACAACAATAACAAACCTATTTTGGGCGGAGACACTCTTCTGACTTCCAGTAACCCCTCAGACAGCCACACAACTCTGGAATTACGAGTCACACTAACCAATTTTACTTAACCTTACCCAGTGACAGTTCCATGGAGGTTTTTTTCCAGCAACACGTTGTGTTGTTACACACCCAAATTACCTCAGGCCATCCAATTAGATCACGAAGCCCATTGGGAAGTGGCTTTGGTAGAAATGATTCACCCGACCCAAGTCCTCAATGTCCTTCCCAATCAAAATATTTTTTGAAAGTTGTAGACCAGGACAATACGGAACTAGATGGTGATGAGGTAATAGCTCCCGTCAACAATTTCATGCATTCCTTGTTCAGTGGAGTGGACATGTAATTGAATAACAAACTAGTTAGTAGCAGCATGGATACTTACCCTTATCGTGCCTTCCTGGAAAATCTCTTGACGTACGGAAAAGAAGCCAAGAACACCAATCTGAATGCTTGTGTGATATGGAAACCTGACACACGAAACAAGTTTAGCACCTTAGATGATAACAATGTGGGGTTCAAAGAGCATAAAGAGAAAATTACTGGAAGCCGAAGTGTAGAACTGATGGATCGCTTGCATTTGGACACGTGGTTGCAAGAGAAGTATTTGCTGAACGGTGTGGATGTCCGCCTGAGACTGAATCGTAGTAGTACCGCTTTCCATTTGTTGGCTAATCCTGCTGCTGCCAATTGCAAAACTGCCATCGAGGAAGCCAGACTCTAGTACGACGCGTGAAAGTGTTACCTAAAGTGGGAAACGACATCAGTCACATGTTGAGCAGAACGCCTGCCAAGTATCCGATACGACGTGTGGAAGTGAAAACCTTCACCATTCCCAGGGAAAAGCGATCCATGATCGAAGATCGTCTCTTTCAAAGGCAGCTACCCAAACGTTTAATCCTTGGTATGGTCGAGAATACAGCCTTCATTGAATCTCCGATGAAAACCCTTTCAACTTTCAACACTTTGGCGTGTCCAAGATCGAAGTCAGTCGCGATAGCAAGACCTTGTGTACCCGACCTTTCGAACATGACTTTAGTAACAAGAAGAAGAATTACTTAAGATCGTACTTGTCCCTGTACGAAGCCACCGGGCAGTTAGGAACCAACACCAGTCACGGCATTACGTACGAGGATTATGCAGGAGGCTATGCTTTGCGGGCTTTTGATTTCACTCCAGACCAAGGCTGCGACGAGGGACATTTCCAACCTATAAAATCCGGTCAGATTCGAGTAGAAATTCAGTTTGCAAACCTAGCCCCTGATGAAACGGTGAACGTCATCCTGTATGCAGAATTTGATAATACCATAGAAATCAACAGTTTAAGAGAAGTCATTCTAGATTATTAGAGAAACTTTGGAGGTGGAATGTGAGGAGACCGTGGAAGAAGAAGAATCCCAAGAGGAAGAAGTTGTCATGATGAAGTCGAGATGGCCAGAACAAGAAGCCCATTTAGTCTCCTGTTTTGCTACATTCCTGGCAGATAAAATGAAAGAATTGATCAAGGAAGAGTGCTATGGATGTCACATTGATCATCCTAGTCAAATTCAACACGACAAATGCCTGATGTTGAGTCAAGAAGAAAAATAGTACGAATATCTGGACAAAGCTTGGGGTCTCATCGAGATAGAATTCGTGTTGAATGAGTGGTATAAAAGTTTGGATAAAGATTGTTCTCCTCCATTAAGGTCTCTGGAGTGCCGTCGCATCGAATCTCTCTTTGACCAGAATAAGAAGTCGGAGCTAAACGCCTTTTACTTGTCAGACATTTTCAAGCAAAAAGTCAGGATCGAATTGATCACTTATCATTACCTGTGAAGAAGAAAAAACCAACACAAAACATGGATACCTGGGAACTTTATTACCTTTTGAACGACAGTTCGTACACTGCTTCTTGGAATCCTGTCGTCTGTGCTAAAGATGAAATCCCTCATCGCAAACCTCAAGACCATCAAACTTATGTGATCAACACGGACGACAGTCGTCTCCCAGGAACCCACTGGTTGCCGTCTACTTTCCTCAAGAAGGATGCGTGGAATATTTCGATTCCTATGGATTGCCTCCTTTGGAAGACGATATCATTAATTTTATGAGAAGAAATGCTCAGACCACCCGATTCAATAATGTGAAATTACAAGGCAGCTATTCCTTGGTGTGTGGACAATATTGTGTGTATTTTATGCATCATCGTAGTCGGGGCTATTCCTTAGAACATTTAGTGACTCAGTGTGATCCTCCTTCTTCTAGAAACGATGTGAAAGTAGATAGATGGTTTTGTGACCACTATACTGGTCTTTTGTCTCAAGCTAGGACACGTAGTGTCCATCAATGGCCTAATGACTTCCAACAGTGGAAATCACAATTTCATTCACAACGTTGCCAGCCCTGTCCAAAAAATGTGTTAATTGAAAAAAATGATTGGTATTGGAAACAAAATGTTTGATGTTATATTGTTTGATTATTGTTAAAATTTTTATAGTTGTTTGTTAGTGTTAAGTGATTTTGAATAAAAATGTTGTGTTTTGAAAAAATGTCTT
This sequence comes from Sinohyriopsis cumingii, assembly GCA_028554795.2. NCBI lineage: Eukaryota > Metazoa > Mollusca > Bivalvia > Unionida > Unionidae > Sinohyriopsis > Sinohyriopsis cumingii. The sequence goes on from JAPYKE020000377.1 coordinate 96,809, forward strand.
TGTTGTTTGTTTGGCTACAGGAATCCTGATTCATGCTCTTTGACTTCTTATTATCCCTCCCATGATACTCATTGAACGTTCCGACCCGAAAACCGTGTAGGGATGTTTTCCTGCACGTCCGCGCTTTGACTTTAAAAAACGGGTTGTCTCCAGTCTAACCATCCATTGTCGACTCATCCTCCTACGAAGATGAGCTCCAGACTAGCTAAGCTAAACGAAGCCTACGTCAATTTGCATAGGGTCAGATACAGTCTGATACCGAAGCCAGAAGACATAGAGAATGTGAGAATGTTAAAAGTCACTGAAGACCTGATAGAAGAGCTCTTCAGAGAAGAAATTAACAGGGAGAAAGAAGAATGGACAGAGAAGTACAGACTTCAGAAACAGCAGAGAGAGCAGCAACAGCAGCAACAGCAACCTGAACCTGACAGAGGCTTTGTGGACTGTCGTATCGATACCAAAGAGTTCTTATTCTCTTTCCGAAGAAGCAGATCTTATCCAGCGAGAAAGCCTATCTTCAGAGGACGTCGCAATCTTATAACCTAAAAAGATTGCCATAGCAAATAAAAAAACAGCCCTTTTCAGGGCTACCCCAACCTCTAGAAAAGAAATAATAATCGATTTGCCAATGTGTGTATGTAGAGTAGTGTGAATATAAACACTCACTCTTTTCTGGTGTGCTTGTATATGTTTATGTGTGTGTGTGTTTGTGATTGTAAGTGATCAAGTAAGTTTGTGTGGTGGATAGTAGATAATGATAATGTTGTTTTTTTTATGTTTGACGTGCGTGGATGGTAGATTTTGGGTTTGATTTGACTGCTTCGTGTATAGTATATAATTTCTTTAATGAAAATTTTTAGAATAGTGATGGGTAGTGAAAAAACATGTTTCTTTTAGGTCCGCGCGTTGTTTGGTCATGATCTAGGTAATATAAGTTTTGGGTCTGAGGGGGATGTTTTCCTTCACGTCCCCACTTTTCGTATAAAATGAAAATCGCTCGGCAGTCCAGCTACCCTTGTTGATTGATCAACACTAGAGTATGAACACCATACTAGCTAAACTGTTAGAACTTCTGAATGAGCTGGCCGCAGAGGCTATAGTAGAAGAGGGAAGTATGAAGAAGGAATAGGAGGTGAGAAGACAGAGGGAAGAGGAGGAAAAGAAAATGGGAGAGAGGATGACTTACAATATACCAGAGACAGAGGATTGGGGTGCTGAAGCCAATCATCCTCCCTCTGCTCTACCAGTCAAAAGAGTGAAAACAGATTGGCGTAGAAGATGCGTTTGCTGTGCCAGACCGGGGAGGTGCAACCATTAACCAGGTGCCCTGGAGTTCAAAACAAACAGCCCTTTACAGGGCTACCCCAGTCTCTAGAAAAGAAATAGTAATCGATTTGCCAATGTGTGTAATTAGAGTAGTGTATTTATAAACACTCACTCTTTTCCTGTTAAGATTATATGTGTTTATGTATATGATTGTGTGTTTGTTAGCGATCACGTAGGTTAGTGTGGATAGTAGATTATTGGGTTTTATAATCACTCACGTATGTTTGTGTGGATAGAGGATTTAGGTTTGACTTTAATGCTTTGCGTGTGTGGATAGTAGATTTTGGGTTTGTTTATTGCTGGTTCGCGTATGTGAATAGTAGATAATATGAGATGAGACAAGTAGGAGATGTTTTCCTTCACGTCCGCGCGTTTTAAGTGATGATCTAGGTAATATAAGTTTTGTCTTAAGGGGATGTTTTCTTTCACGTCCGTGCTTTTCGTGTAAGAACCCACAAAGTTCGTAGTTCGCACCATTCTACGGAATAACCGATACAAGATGGAAGTGTCAGCGTTGTTTAATGATTTAAGAAATGTTTACTTTTGGATGATAGATGGAGAATATGCTGTTGAAAAGATAGAAAGAGAATGGAAGTTAAGAAAAAGTCTCGACTATGTGAATGAACTAAAATTAGCAAGGAAGATGATAGAGGAGATGATAGAGGAAGAAGTTAAGAGATTGAAAGGATTGATTCAACTAGAGTAAGTCAGAGTGGGGACAATAAAAGAGTCTATGGAGAAGGTGAAAGTAGTGAGACACTATTTGGAAGAGCTAGAGAAATGGTCAGAGTGGAAGTTTGTGAAAAGTTGCAGTGAACAATTAAAGAAAGCAGAGGAACATATGAAAAGGTAATAGATGAAGAAGTGAAGAAAATAAAGGAAAGGTGGGCAGAATATAGGAAAGAACAAGAGAATAGAAAGACAAAGGAAGAATAGAGAGACTGAACAATAACTGGATAAAAATCCAAAAGAAGTTTAGAGCGATGGGCCACCCTGACTGGATGCCAGAGAAGGAGAATAAGAAGAAAGGAATGATGGAAAAAGTGAGAACTTGGTGGAAGAAGTGGAGGAAATAAAAGAAGAAGATGATGAAACCAAAGGCCCTTTTCAGGACCCCTTCATAGTTCTCGAAAAGATCTTGACTTTCATTACCTACACCCTTTTTATTTTTTATTTGTGTGTGTGTGTGTGTATGTGTGTGTGTGTGTGTGTCTTATATCCCTCTTGAGACTAGACAGTCCCACACTGTATTCCCATGTTCAATTCCCATTGTCCCTAGACAGTCCCATCCCACCATGTTAAATTTCCACTGTCCCTAGGGTACAAACTCTGTGCTCTCCATGTCAATTAACATAGTCCCCAGGGTACAATCCTCCTAGTTTAATAGTAAAGTCCCCTTGTCCCTAGGGTATCCCTATTCACTACTGATGCCTTCCTTGGTTCGACATTTAAGTGATTTTCCTCAATTTCCTTTATATGTAACATATATTACACGCATTCTGGTGTAAGGTATATGTATCATATTTTGAAGTGTTTCATATTGTACTAAACATAGAGGCGTATGATGTTTTAAATATATCTATATTTAGTCTAATTAGATTTTAGCGATTATTTCTTTGATTATAGAATGTCGGTGACGTGAGGATATTTCTCAAAACTAGTAATGTGTCATTTGTTAGGAGCAGACGTTATAATGTATATTTCTCGCGAGACTTGATAGTAGCATAGACTGATCTCGTAAAATGAATTCTCCCTAATTTCTTAGCATAAGGAATTTATATTTTCAGGTACATATATTTACTAATCTTCGACTTGGAAAAGCTTAATGATGTGTCATGCAATTGTAAAGCTATAGAGACCATGACAAACTGAAATTAGGATCTAATGAGTGTTTGGGTGTTGGTTGATTGGAGGATTTTATATGCTGCACTTGTGCGTTTAAGAACCCTACATATGAGGACGACTGTTTTCTTGGCATCCATGGAAACAACGGAAACATTGACATAAAGCCAGGTTATCAAAAGTGTAGTTTGATTCGCTTGGTAGTGAGACTCATTGCTTGGTATAGTTATGTAACGAGGGTATATACTACCCTTACCCATACATTCAGAAAATCTGATGCCTGTTAGCTCGTGCACTTACATAGCAGATTGCAAGACACTTCCAGATAAAATACGATCCTTGGTCTCGTTTTTATTTTGTTATTATTAACGATATATTTGTTGTTGCTTGTGTTGTTGTTGTCTGTTCATTTTTGTTTATTGTGTGTAATATGTATGTAAAATAAACATATGCTTACAAAGACTAATTATCCTTTCAAATAAGCCATCCCTATATTGATTAGTGATTTTAGCTTAAGGAAAGTTATGAATGCGTCTTCATTAGATAAACCAAGAGTTCATAGTGAGGGACACAACGACTTTCCGTGTATGCAAGAAAGGTGTATTTACACGGACAGTTCGGGTAGTGGATTGTTATATTCATATCGCACGGTTATACTGACGATGTTGAAAGTACCCAAAATCCTCCATGGCACCCCAAACGATAACCAAGTCCAATCTGGCAAATTTAAAGTAGACCCATTCAAACGATAAGAAATATTAAACAAGCCTTGTGTATTGTTAAAAGTGCATTTAACCAACAAAACAAACACACTCTTCATAATAAAGGAATATATTACTTCATATGATGTAGAAAGTTCAGTCTAACTTCCTTTGAATCATTGCATTGTATCTTTATGGTCAAGGTCACAAATTGATTCCATTAAAATATCATTAAATTTAACACTCTCGAGTGAGATTGACTTTAAGCAGATCGCCAATAAAGTTTGCAAGAAACGTTTGTTTTGTATTACTCGGGATTCAGATATGCAAATATATCTTGATATTAACTAATACTAATGCTAACGATAGAGGGATTACTCGGCAGATGGCAGACACATATTTCCAGGAGGTAAATCTAACCGGAACATAAGCCGCTCAGTTATGGCGCCGACGTACTGGCAATGAACTTCACTAATATGTTGACATTTGAATCAATCGGGTAGTAAGAACACAAGTCACTGGATGAGTATGGAGTGGCAGGGGAAAGGCTATTAACGTATTATGATGCCAGCTATATGATTAATAGTGCAAGGGGTGATTCGGGACTGGTGGGGTGAAATGACTGTTCGCGTCTTATGATAGAAGCTATAATTTTAATAGATCACTGGGTAGTTGGAAAATGGTTGGGCGAAATAATTTGCTATGATTCCAGGTGTACATTTAATAGAACACTGGGTGACTGAGGAATAGTACGGCGAAATAACTATTAGCTATTATGATTCCCAATGTCTGTTTAATAAGGCATTGGGTGATTGGGAAAAGGTAGGGTAAATAAGTGTTAGCGTAGTTTGATGCCAGCTGTGTGTTTAATTGAGGGCGGGGTGATTGGAAAATTGGTATGATGGAACAAATGTTAGAGTATTATGATAGCTGTATGTTTAATAGAGAACTGAGTGATTTGGGAATGACAGGGTGTTTAATTGAGCAGGAGGTGAATTACTGTAGTTCGTGAGTTACCGTATGCCGTGAATTACCGTAGGCCGTGAGTTACTTTAGGCCATGGATTACCGTAGGCCCTAAATTAACGTAGACTATGAATTACTGTAGTCTGTGAATTACCACAGGCCATGATTTATTGTAGGCCGTGAATTACCGTAGTCCGTGAATTGCTGACTTTTAAAGATAAATAAGCATGATAATTGACTGCAGTGATTTAGGATCAGTATTTTAGCTACCGCGTCGATAAGATAATGTGTGTGTGTGTCTGTGTGTGTGTGTGTGGTTTGTATTTTTAACGTAGCTTTAAGACGTTTTCAGTCCTATCGTTCAGTCCTATCGTTTGGAATGACCAGGCCGGAGAAGGAAGCTACTACCACTCGCATCCGAGGTGGACTCTCTAACCACTAGGCCACACGAGAGATTAAATTCTGACGTGTAGAAACACACATACTTGATCATAGAGATAAAATAGCGTCTAGGAAATATCCTCTCTACGTCTTACATCCAAAATGAAATATAGATGCAGTGTTGTGTATAATATTTGCATCATTAATGATCTTTTTCCATTCACTTCTATAAACAATTCATCGTCTTGTCTTGTACTCATGCGTGTCTGTGTGGTTTGAATTTTTAACGTAGATTTGACTTTTTTCTGTCATATCACTATTATATCTGCGGTGTGGCAATTAATATTGATGTTTCTCAATGGGGATTCATGCCGCAGACAGGTAACATGATGTCCCACCCAGTCCCACCCAGTCACGTTATCCTGACACATGGCCGACCAGTCCTAACACTAACCTCTTAATTCTGAGCACCAAGCGAGGCAGCTGTTAGTACCAGCAGTGTACTAATACACTCATTTGTATATTAGTTGGGAACACGTGATATTTGAAGCTTAATATGCAGTTTCCAATTCGTCTTGAATAGCATTAATGTGTAACATTCTTTATATAAAGGGTAGGGGAGTAAGGTGGCTGACTCAATCTGCCCAACTCAATAACAATATCCATGTAAGTATTATATGGAGGTGGCTTTATAATACGCAACCCTCGGAACAAATTGTATGAAGACTGAAAATGTATTACTTTTGTTATTGCTTGTATTGTTAGTTTTATGTTGGGGTGCTTTCAGCTTCCTAGTATCAGGCAATCTAAACAACCGAATTATAGTCATCCCAATACATTTCCCTTGAATAATCTCAGACGCTGATCTTATTATATGCTGAAATGATCTCGGACACAGACAATGTAATATACTGCCAGTGATTTCAGACGCCGATCGTGTACGATGTTGGCATTGACATTATATGGCAATCATACACTTTCTTGACATGGATCTCTGACGTTATTCAAGTACCGTATTGATATTAATCTCACACACCGAAGATGCACAATTCTTAGCAATAATTTTAAATGCTGTTTATGCACCATAGTGATAGTAGTCTGAGATGCCTTTCATGTGTCATGCTGACTGCGATCTCAGGCGATGGTCATCGAATGCGTTGAAAAACATTAATAAGAACTCAAACATTCTCCTGTAGACTCGAGGGATAGGACTTTCCCTTCTATTTGGTTTATATTTGTAATTCTCTGTAATTAGCCTATATACCTTGATTTCATAATTTCTTTGAAGGAATCCAAAATGAATGTGTAGATAGATGATAATTAATTACCCTACCTGCTACGCAGGAGTGCATGTACAACTGGCATATAATCATTTGTTTGTGTGATGTGCTTGGTCGTGATGGTATATGGACTGGTGCGTGCAGGCAAGGTGATTGGCGCAGTTTATTCGCGGACCTGGTCATAACCTCCATAGATGCGAATTAAAGATTATCTAACCAGTATGACAGTATTATTTGTCTTAAATATTAATCCTGCCTAGTATTCTCAAGCAATATCCTTAGAATCCAGAGATAACATTTTCCGTTCTGTTTTGTAGCACACACACACACACAAACACACACACACATATATGTGTGTGTGTGTGTTCTTGTTACGGAGACAATAGCTTATGTTACAGAGAATTATATACCATTGTAACTTGTGTTGCAGAGTGGAAAATGCTGGAAAATCTTGTCAAAGGGAATGTCATTGTCTTCGTAGGCAAATTGACATTGATTGCAAATTAAGTTTCTTAGACTGGCATGTGAATTAGTTATCTCATTTGACTGAAAACTGTAGTTATTCTTCTTGCGTGAATTATATACCTCTTTTGACTTGTTATGTATATTTGATTTAATTATATCTGATTTAATTATTTGTAAGTTTTAAAATCTTTTGAATTTTCTTTAAATTTCATTATGTGTGAAAATAATGTAATTCTGTTTGTTAGGAACTTATACTTTCTTAGAAGATAGTTTGACCTTGACCGTTCGTTTTAATAAACACCATGTGTTGACCTAGATCTGTACCTTGATTCAAAATTAGTAACAACCACGTAAATAAGTTCTATTTTTATTTAAAATGATTGGTTGTTGTCGAGGTCATGATGGAAATAAGTGTTTTAATATGTAAACATTTTTTTTTTAAATTTTATTTCTTAGAATTAAATGATTGGGACTATTCAAGGACATACAGGGGCTACGTGATTTGTTTCAACATGTGAACATAACCACGTGACCCTTATCCGGTGCGTAAAATTCAAGTTTTAAACTATCGTGTTCGACAAGTAAACACAGTTGGGCTATGCGCATGTGAGATTCTTGAACAAAGACAGCTCTTATAAAAACATTTATTCAGATTTCCGAAACCAGATTGATCTTTCTTATTTCTGCAAGAAACTATTGACTTCAACACCTCAGGTTACAACATAAGACTTCGTCTTCCATCTTGGATTCTTCCTCGGGACTCGAACTTGAAATCATTAGAACATTTTATTGTTAAGACTTCACAAGTTTTATTCGTGGATTATTCTTGGATTAATTTGGGAATTGATTCTTCAAACCGTAAGTTCATATTTCTTTCACTTTCACATATTTTTTGCAGGGAAATAAATTATTATATTCTTTCAAAACTTGCTGCTTCCATTATTTCTTGTGTATCTGTTTATTCGAGCCAAAACACGTAACATATGAGACTGAAAACTGTAGTTATTATTCTTGTGTGAATTAGATATCTCGTTTGACTGAAAACTGTAGCTCTTCTTCGAGTGTGAATTAGGTATCTCCTTTGACTGAAAACAATAGTTATTCTTTTTGTGTGAATTATATATCTCGTTTGACTGAAAACTGTAGTTCTAATTACTGTGTGAATTAGGTATCTCCTTTGACCAGAAACTGTAGTTCTAATGCATATGTGAATTAGTTATCTCCTTTGACTGAAAATTGTAATACTAATTATTGTGTGAATTAGGTATCTCTTTTGACAGAAAATTGTAGTTGTAATTCTTGTATGAATTAGGTATCTCTTTTGACTAAAAACTGTAGTCCCTAATTATTGTGTGAATTACGTATCTCATGTGACTGAAAAATGTAGTTCTAACTCGTGTGTATCATTTTCACAATAGTTATTCTTTAGAAAAATGTAAACGTCAATATATCATAAAGAAGATGAAATATATCTATGTCACCAGGACGATTGTGATGTAATTTTCGAAGTCACCTTGCCGATTGCGATAGCCGTATTTTTCGAAGTCATCAGACGGATTTCACATATTTTAAATACACTGGTCCCATTCAAATATATGTACATTTTGAAGTCACCAGGCCGGTTCTGATATATGCATGTATCAAATTCAACAGGCCAATTCTGGTTCTGCGTTTAAAATTCACCAGGCCGAATCTGATTCCGAGTTTGAAATTCACCAGGCCGAATCTGATTCCGAGTTAAAACTTGACATCAAGCTGCTGCTTGCACGACGTTAAGTATGTCGTCCATGATATACGTCTACCTACGAACATTTAGCACATGCTCTGTGATAAAGGACTATGTGTCAACATCCAGCCGATGCTCTGTGATATGGATCTACACGTTAACATTTAGCCCATGCTTAGTGATATGGGTATACATGTAAACATCTAGCCCATGCTCTACGATACGGGTCTACTTGTTAACATCTAGCACATGCTCTATGATACGGCTCAACATGCCATTATCTAGCTTGTGATATGTGATATGGATCTACATGTCAACATCTAGCCCATGCCCTAAGATACGGGTCTGCATGTAAAAAATTTAGCCCATGCTCTGTGATAAAGTTATACGTCTCAACATGTAGCCCATACTCTTTGATATGGGTCTACATGTCAACATTTAGCCCATGCTTAGTGAAACGGGTCTACATGTCAACATTTAGCCCATGCTATGTGATATGGGTCTGACTGTCAACATTAAGCTCATGTACTGTTGTATAGGTCTACGTGCCAACATGTAGCCCATGCTCTGTGATATGAATCTACGTGTCAACATCTAGCTCTTACTCTATGATACGGGTCTACATGCCAACATCTAGCTCATGCTGTGTGATATGGGTCTACGTGTCAACATTTAGACCATGCTTAGTGATATGGGTCTGCATGTCAACATCTAGCTCATGCGCTACGATACGGATCTACATGTCAACATCTACCTCATGCTCTACGATACGGGTTTACATGTCAAACATCTTGCTCATAATATGTCATATGGGTGTACATTTCAACATCTAGTTAATGTTGTGTAATACGGATGTACATGTCAACATCTAGCTCATGCTCTCCGATACGGGTCAACATGTCAACATCTAGCTCATCCTCTACAATACGGGTCTACATATTAACATCTAGCCCATGCTCTGTGATATGGGTCTACATGTCAACATCTAGCTCATGCTCTGTGATATGGATCTGCTTGTCAACATCTAGCTCATACTCTCTGATATAGTTCTACGTGCCAACATGTAGCCCTTGTTCTATGTTATGGGTCTACATTTCAACTTCTGGTTCATGCTCGTGATATGGGTCTACATGTCAACATCTAGCTCATGCTATGTGATATGGGTGTACATTTCATCATCTAGCTCATTCTCTGTGATAAGGGCCTACGTGTCAACATCTAGGCCATTATCTATGATATGGTTCGACAAGTCAACATCTAACCCATACCCTGTGATGTGATATGGGTCTACATGTCAACATTTAGCCCATGCTCTGTAGTATAGGCCTACAAGTCAACATCTAGCTCATGCTGTGTGATATGGGTCTACATGTCAAGAATTAGCCCATGTTCTGTGATATAGGTCTACATGTTAACATCTAACCCATGTCATGTGATAAGGATTTACATTTCAACATATAGCTCATGCTCCGTGCTATGGGTCTACGTGTCAACATTTAACCCATGTTCAGTGATATCGGTCTACACGTCAACATTTAATCCATGTTCATTGATATCGGTCTAATGACAACATTGAACCCACGTTCAATGATATCAGTCCAACTGACAACATTTATCCCATGCTCTTCGAATATCGTTTGGATTGATGACGAGAATGGTGCTGGTTCAAATCCTGCAGAAATTTAACTGAAGTAATGATATGCTAGTGTCAGATCGGATCAATGTATTGCTAGTGTGAGACTGGAGACCTTAATGGCAAGTTTCATTTTGGAGCAATTTATTGTTATTGTCAGATTGGAGTATTGTATCGCTAGTTTCAGACTCTAGCAATGTATTGCTAGTTTCAGACTGGAGTATTGTGTTGCTAGCGCCAGAATGGAGTAATGTATGGCTAGTGTCAGATTCGAGCAACTCTATGATAGTGCCAGAATGGAAACTTTTACTTCTAGTGTCATATTAAAGCAAACTATTGTTAGTGTCAGATTTAAGCAACGTATTGCTCGTGTTAGACTGAGTAATTATGTTTCTGATATCAAATCGAATCAATGTCAGATTATAACAGCCTTATTGTGGTGTCTCTGATCAGCGCAGTCTATTGATAGTGTCACATTAGAGCAATGCATTACAAATATTACGTCAGGGCAGATGTTTGCTAGTGTCAGATTACAGCAATGAGTTTCTAACTCAGAAATGGAATGCTTGTTAGAGTGAAGCAACACATTACTAATGTTATGATTAGAGCAATACATTGTTAGTGTCAAATCGGAACAGAGTGTAGCTATTGCTAGTGCCTTCTATGTAACAATTTAAAACGGACATGCTATGTACACTATTACAAACTGTAATGGAAATGTTAATTTTGTCAGGAGCTTTTTGTGTCTCCGACAGAGTTTGCACAAAGCCTGACCTGTTTCCTGTTAGTGTAATTTCTTTAAGATTAAATCCAGTCATATTGCAGGACACCCAATCAGCTCAAAATTATTGCAGTTATACTAAATTACAAATTAAGGCTTAACCTGCACAATACGTTTCCTCAAGAGATCTAAGAATACCAAATTTTAACATTGTGACTTACAGTAATCATATGTTAGATAAAGACGAATTATTATAGTTGACTTGCCCGTCATATAATAAACAATCTTAGAATATAAGACTCTACTTGATTTATTAAACAACCTACTGCCGATATTTTCATGGTATGTGTAATTTATGATGTATACAATGCATGGATGTGTGCATGAGCCTGGGAGACACAATGTGCCTGTTTCATGGGATGTTTGACCTTTGATGTATACAATGCATGAATGTATGAATAGATCTGCACAACACAGTATGCCTGTTTCATGGGATGCTTGATTTATGTGTATGTGTTTCATATGTGATTTATTGTTTTATCTCTATGTGATGTATGATGTACACACTGCACTAATGTGTACATATATCTGGGAAACACAATATGTCTGTCATGCTATGTGAAGTGGATAAAACCCCATCAGCTACTACCACAAGAAATTGGTAGGATGTGAATGAAGCGGGTTGCAATTACCTGTCATCATGTAGCCCATGCTCTGTGATATGGGTCTACATGTCAACAAATAAAATAGTTTTTATATTTTTGTTTTTCTTTTGAACAGACATAGACATATACAAACACAAAACACACAATGATAACAACTTTGAGCAGTATCTCTTTTTCCAAGAGGATTGAGTGGCAAAGAACCCTTCTTTGGATCATTTAATCAAAGATGTTTGACACATGTAATACCGCTTCACAGTTCAATTTCACAAACTTCGCCTCATAGCTGGTCCATAGACAAATATTCCAATTCACATATATTTTTGTTTTCTTTCCAACCAGGTGTGTATGTGATGCGTGTCTAATTGGCATCCATGTATATGAATACAGTTTTGCAATGCCGTCGGTTCCATCGCAGGGTATATTTGCCTTTTCATAGTGCGTTTCGGGCTGACACACAATACTCTCTAGCGTTGCGGCGACTTAGTTGATGAGATTCTTCTAGGGCCACATCAGCTTTTCAATTGCTCCTCTTTCTTCCGCTAAATCCATCGAGGGGCTTCCTCGGCCTATTTGCCAACCATAGTGACTAGCTTGTTGAGGCTAGCATCTATAATTCCGATGATTCCCATATTACCCCAAACAGTCTGCGAGGCAAAGCGACTGCCAGTAGATTCCAGTGTAGTGATTATCTGTAGTTAAGTTTTGTATACGGGAATATGTTTTATGTTTAGATCTTAAGAGCGGCTGTAAATTGTGTGGGATCAATAAATGGCTACGGTGAAGTTCATAATAATAATAATAATAACAATAATAATAATAATGACCATATTTACAAAACGTTTGCGTTGATTTCCCATTGGATGGGTCGTTCAGGTGGGTTCGTAGAAGAATTATGATATTTATCGTTTGATGGGTTGGGTCAGGCAGTTTCTTTTACTTTGTGGTAGATTTTCAAATGGCATGTATTTAGTAGGAGCAAAATTAATTTGCACCGCGTACGCATGTATACAAATATTTGTAGCAAGACAACTAATTCGTTCTTATTTCTTGATTTCTTGTTGTAACATCAGTTCTGCTGACAAATTATACCTCTATATATTATTAAGAAGAAACATTTGTTTTGGTTAATCATTGAATTACAAAGTACTCACTGGACTAAACTATTTTGGAGACCATTGCGAATTATTCAAAACCGAGAAGGACAAATAACCTCAAGCCAATAATATTTCGGTAGCCCATGAAGATTTGTTTTTACATTAGAGCTACCTTGAAAGTGACTTCTCGAAAGATTCGAGTGATCGATTACACTTACACAGTTAGATTAAAAGAGTTCACGTCTTACGTTCCAGCAGAGAAAACAAATCTCCACAACGATGCGAGAAGTGAAACTACAACACCATGCTCAAGATCACTAGTGTTTGAGACTATCCATTACTCACAGCAGTTTTTTTGTCGGCACCTACATAATCGAATTCTTCCAAAATGTGAGAACCAGTTGAACGCGTTAAAGATCCAAAGACGAGATTGATATGTTCGATGGGAAAAGTCACTCTTCACCTGTGACACGCTCAACACCTAAAGTAGCGGACGGCACAATGCTTTATCGGTGTAACAACTTTGGAATATCAAATGAAGAATCGTTAAAATTAACAACCACCTGTGCTGTGTTGTCGTGATCACTCGAAATTGGTCAGCTATAAAAGCTACTGTACAATTAAAAAGACTATGGGAGGAACCCAAAACAATGGAGAAAAGAAGAAATACTTTTGCAGCAATATAGTCGGTGTGTGTAGCTCCCAAGTGGCAATAGTTCCAGTACGTGCTGAAACCTCGCTATACATTGAGAGTATACTCCAGTCGTTCATACACTCTCTTCGAAGACAAGATTTCCTGTATAGAAACTACATTAACGTTTATTATCATCAAATTTGTGTATGACGTTATTACTAGTATCTCCATTCGAAACACTATTACAAGCAATATCTCCATTCCAAGCACTGCCATAAGCAACACCTCCATTCCAAACACTGCAATCAGCATCATATCAATTAAAAACACTGCTATAAGCATTATATCCATTTTAAACACTACTATAAGCAATATCTCCATTCCAAACACTACAGGAAGCAGCATCCCTATTCAAAACACTGATAAAAGCATCATATCCATTCCAAACACTCCAATAAGCATTATATATATACTAAACACTACTATAAGCAACATCTCCATTCCAAGCACTGCTGAAAGCAACATCTCTATTCCAAACACTGTTATCTGCATCATCTCCATTCCAAACACTGATATAAGCAACATCTCTATTCCAAATACTGCTATCTGCATCATCTCCATTCCAAACGCTGCTCTAAGCAACATCTCTGTTCCAAACACGGATGTAAGCAACATCTCCATTCCAAGCACTGCTATAAGCAGCATCTATATTCCAAACACTGCTATAATCATCATATCCGTCCCAAACACTGCTGTACGCAACATCTCTATTCCCAACACTGCTATCTGCATCATCTCCATTCAAAACACTGCCATAAACAACATCTCTATTCCAAGCACTGCTATAAGCAACATCTCTATTCCAAACATTGTTATAAGCATCGCATCCATTCTAAACACTGCTGTAAGCAACATCTCCATTCCAGACACTGCTATAAGCAACAAACCGATTCTAAACACTGCTATAAGCAGCATCTCCATCTCCATTCCAAACACTGCTATAAGCAACATCTCCATTCCAGACACTGCTATAAGCAATATGAATATTCCAAACACTGCTATAAGCATCATATCCATTCCAAACACTGCTATAAGCATCATATCGATTATAAACACTGCTGTAAGCAGCATCTCCATTCCAGATACTGCCATAAGCATCATATCCATTCTAAACACCGATATAATCAACATCTCCATTCCAAACACTGCTATAAGCAACATCTCCATTCCAAACACTGATATAAGCATCATATCCATTCTAAACACTGCTGTAAGCAACATTTATATTCCAAACACTGCTATAAGCATTATATCCATTTCAAACACAGATATAAACAGTATATCCATTATAAACTCTGATATATGCAATATCTCCATTGCAAACACTGCTATAAACATTATATACATTCTAAACACTGCTGTATGCAATATCTCCATTCCAAACACTGCTATAAGCATCATATCCATTCCAAACACTGCTATAAACATTATATCCATTATAAACACTGCTATATGCAATATCTCTATTTCAAACAGTGCTATAAACATCAGATCCATTCCAAACACTGCTAAAAACATTATATCCATTCTAAACACTTCTATTAGCAACATTTCAATTCCAAACACTGCTATAAGCAACATCACTATTCCAAACACTGCTATAAGCATCGTGTCGATTCTAAACACTGCTATAAACATTATATCTTTTACAACACTGCTACAAGCAACAACTCCATTCCAAACATTGCTATAAGCAACAACTCCATTCCAAACATTGCTATATGCAACATCTCCATTGAAAACACTGCTATAGCAACATCTTCATTACAATCACTGCTATATGCATCACCACCTTTCCAAACAGTGCTATCTACATCATATCCATTCCAAACACTGATGTATGCATCCTATCCGTTCTAAACACTGCTGTAAGCAACATCTCCATTCTAAACACTGTTATAAGCAACAACTCCATTCCTAACACTGATATAAGCATCGTATCCATTATAAACACTGCTGTAAAGAACATCTCTATTCCAAACAATGCTATAAGCATCATATCCATTCCAAGGACTGATATAAGCTAATCTCCATTCCAAACACTGATATAAGCAACATCACTATTCCAAACACTGCCATAATCATCACATCCATTCCAAACACTGCTATACGCAACATCTCTATTCCAAACACTGCTATCTGCATCATCTCCATTCAAAACACTTCTATAAGCAATATATCTATTCCAAATACTGCTTTAAGCAACATCTCCATTCCAAGCACTGCTATAAGCACCATCTCCATTCCAAACACTGATATAAGCGTCATATCCACTCCAAACACAGCTGTAAGCAACATCTCCATTGAAAACACTGCTATAAGCAACATCTCTATTCTAAACACTGCTATAATAATCATATCATTCCAAATAGTGCTATAAGCAATTTAAACACTGCTATAAGCAACATATCCATTCCAAACACTGCTATAACCATCATATACATTCTAAACACTGCTCACTGCTGTAAGCAACATCTCCATTCAAGACACTGCTATAAGCAAGATACCGATTCTAAACACTGCTATAAGCAGCATCTCCATCTCCATTCCAAACACTGCTATAAGCAACATCTCCATTCCAAACCTTGCTATAAGCAATATGTATATTCCAAACACTGCTACAAGCATCATATCCATTCCAAACACTGCTATAAGCATCATTTCCATTCTAAACACTGCTGTAAGCAGAATCTCCATTCCAGACACTGCTATAAGTAACATCTCCATTCCAAACACTGCTATTTGCATCATCTCCATTCCAATCACTGCTATCTGCATCATCTCCATTCCAAACACTGCTATAAGCAACATCTCCATTCCAAACACTGCTATAAGCAACATCTCCATTCCAAACACTGCTATAAGCAACATCTCCATTCCAAACACTGATAAAAGCAACATCTTCATCCCAAACACTGTTATAAGCAACATCTCCATTCCAAACAGTGATATAAGCAACATCTCCATTCCAAACACTGCTATAAGCAACATCTCCATTCCAAACACTGAACCGTGCTTGCTAATTAATGATAATGTGCATCACATTGTTTCAAGAAATATTTCAATGCCACACCTTTGTCTAGAATATGTATATTTGTGTCCAAGTTGTCGGTTTCAATCATTCCGTTCAAAGACATGACAATCAACTCGAGAAGTGTTAAGGAACGATTATATTTAGAATACTAAGAAAAAGATGGTGGAGGATATCCTTTGGGGGGCTTTACTGTATTCACAAGAGACTTTAATTCACAGTAATACTTTACATGTGGCTCATGGCAATTGTGAAAATTGTATTCAATAGTCTGTATTGTGTCCCTGTCCA
The DNA here is from genome assembly GCA_028554795.2 of Sinohyriopsis cumingii. Taxonomy (NCBI): domain Eukaryota; kingdom Metazoa; phylum Mollusca; class Bivalvia; order Unionida; family Unionidae; genus Sinohyriopsis; species Sinohyriopsis cumingii. The sequence goes on from JAPYKE020000377.1 coordinate 113,624, forward strand.
AGTTGTAGCTTGATTCTAGCAGGACGCACAAAAGAACGACAGTTGTCTTGTGGTCTTTGAAGATTGTTTTAAATATGTTTTTTTGGTTGCATTAAACTCTTGGTTGTTATGTATAGTACATGTTCCTATAATGATTGTCTTACTTGAAAGCAAACACCAATTCAGTAGATTGATTTGGCTCATATTAATTGGTTTATTAAACTTTATTATGACATTCTAGAGAACGTTGATACATTCCTTGGTACGGAATTAAACTGATTTTCTTCAATTCCCTTCTACATGCAGTACATATTATGTGCATTCCATTGCTGGTTTAAGGTATCATATTTGCAAGTGTTTCATCCTTCTTAGATTTTAGCGATTATTTCTTTGATTATAGGTAGTCAGTGGCGTGAAAATATTTAACAAATCTAGTAACCTGCCATTTTCTAGGAGCAGGAGTGATAATGTATATTCTTCAAGAGTTTTGGTGGTACCATAGACTGATATCGTACAATGAATTCCCGTTAATTTCTTAGCGTAAGGAAGTCCCGTGATATCAAGTGCTTTATAATCTTCGGCTTGAAAAAGCTTGTTGATGGGTTATGCAATTTTAAAGTAAAAGAGGCTGTTCCAGTATGAAATCAGGATGTCGTCAGTGTTTGTGTGTTAGTAGATTGGAGAAAAGTATTTGTTGCAATTGCGCGTTAATGAGTTCTTAAACTCCATAGAAATAACAGAAACATTGACATCAAACTTGACTCACAGAATTGTTGCTTGTTATAGTTCTGTACACTTGTGCATATAATTACAAAATGTGTGATATGTTAACGCTTGCTCTTACATAGCAAATTACAAATGACGTCCAGATAAAATAAGAAGCTGGTATGTGGCTTCTAAACATCACACTATTTGTGTGAATCAGGTTTATTGCTAAAATGATTTCTTACTGAAATGAAAGCAAGAATAGTGTTTCGAGCTATCCCAGGGTCAGAACTTTTATTCTAAATGTCCCAGCCAGACCGACCCGAAAATCATTTGTTGGTCCCTTATTGGCGAGGACAATAGTGGATGTAAGGTAATTGTAGTGTGAGTTCCTTTATAAAATGATCAATGGATCATATAACACTAATACCATGCTCACATGACACTCACTTAGAGTTTCAGCTTAGAAGTATTTTCTAATTTACATTACTCATACATATATGCTACAGTTCAGGAGTTATAAAGGTAATTGAATCTTTCGTATATCACCATGACTAGGTAAATCTTGAAACCTTTGTGTCAAAGTGTTATATCAGGAATGCTAATCTTACATCATATTTCTCGAACAACACACGTTTTCGGGCGACGTTTGTAACCTTATCGGAATCTGGATCCATATATGTAATATTATACAAGTCTGTGTGTGTTTTGTTAATATTTCCATTAAACCAACAAAACAAAGATACTCTTTTTAATAAAGAGATATATCATCCATGATGAAGCAGTAAATTCGATCTAACTTCCCTTGCTTGATTCATTGCCTTATATCTTTTGAGTCTAGGTCACTAATTGATCGCATAAAAATGTAATTAAATTCAGGAAGTAAATGTGAGAATGATTTTAAACGTGTCACCAATAAATCATGCAAAATACGTTTGTTTTATTTGACCCAGTCTTCAATTATGGAAATATATTTTGATATTAGCCAAAATAATTGCTATAGACAGACAAACGACTCTGCAGATGGCAAATGTATATTTTCAGCGGTGGTAAATCTAACTGGAGCATTACACGCTCAGGTATGGCGCTAACATACTGGCAATGAATGCCACTTATAGTTTACCCCTTTTAAAGCAACGTGCGTTAATCTAAGCAACAAAGAACCACTTAATATTTGAATAAAGCGGGTAATAAGAATGGATTGCACTGGATGATTATGAAGTGGTAGGGCGAATTTCATATTAGCGTATTATGATGCCAGTTATATGATTAGTAGTACACGGAGTAATTGAGGAATTGTAGGAAGAAATGACTATTAGCGTCTTATGATAGAAGCTATCATTTAAATATAGCATTGTGTGATTGGGAAATGGTAGAGAGAAAAATATGTTAGTATGTTGTGACGAAGGCTATATGTTTAATAGAGCACGGGATGATTGGGGGAATGGTAGGGTAAAATGCATATCTCTGTTTAATAGACTACGGAGCGATTGGGGAATCATAGGGCGAAATTACTCTTAGCTTGTTATGATGCCATCAAATGTTTCTAGTAAATAAATATTTTTGATTTCATCCTTGGCCAAGAATTACCGACAGTTTGATATTCAGTAGGACGTGTACTACCGTAGGACGTGTACTACCGACGTGTATTACCGTAGGACGTGGATTACCGTAGGACGTGTATTACAGTAGGACGTGGATAAGATAGGACATGTATTACCGTATGACGCGGATTACCGTAGGACGTGTATTACCGTAGGACGTGGATTACCGTAGGACGTGGATTACTGTAGGCTGTGAATTATTGGATTGTCAAGTGAAATACTTATTATAGTACTTATTATAGTAGACTGGATAAATATTTTCTCTCGTCGATAAGGTGATGGCCAAGAAAGTTTAGCTAGTTTAGACGCTTGCATGGTGTAATGGTATGAGTGGCCATACACATGAAAACGAACCAAGTTGAAGTCCAATATTGTGCATATTGCCAGGGATACGATATAAAATCTCCCATCAGCCTGTCATACATATTGCCAGGGATACGATATAAAATCTCCTATCAGCCTGTCATACATATTGCCAGGGATACGATATGAAATCTCCTATCAGCCTGTCATACATATTGCCAGGGATACGATATAAAATCTCCTATCAGCCTGTCATACATATTGCCAGGGATACGATACAAAATCTCCTATCAGCATGTCATACATATTGCCAGGGATGCGATATAAAATCTCCTATCAGCATGTCATACATATTGCCAGGGATGAGATATAAAATCTCCTATCAGCCTGTCATACATATTGCCAGGGATACGATATTAAATCTCCTATCAGCATGTCATACATATTGCCAAGGATACGATATAAAATCTCCAATCAGCCTGTCATACATATTGCCAGGGATACGATATAAAATCTCCTATCACCTCGTGTGTGCAGACGCAAGTATTTTCAACCACTCCATCAAACATATCCGTTATTGACTGGCTTCTAGCAAATCTCCGATCTGCTTCCTATAGTTATGAAATATGGAGGCAGTATAGTTTGTAACATTTGTACCATGAATGATCTTCTAAATTCGCATTCGTAAACAATCATATTGCAGTGAACTAATAAACTCTTTTGTATATTTGTAGGACCAATGTGATATTTTTAATCTAAGTAGGCAGTTTCCTATTCGACTGTAAGTTTGTCTAGGATTTCATTACTGTCTAAAATTGTTTATAGATGCCTTGTTAAAAACCTGATTAGTATAAAAAGAAATGTTGCAAATATACTGGCAGTCTGGCTTTATATTAAGAGAGAGAGATTTAAACTCGTACTCCGGGAGACATTCGCTTATGTTAGAGAGACGTTTGTATCCTTGTGACTTGTATTGGGAACCCGACAATTATCTTGTCATATCGAATGCCATTTTCTATCAAGGTAGATTTCCTGTCATTGCAAGTATTGTATTCATGACTGTCGTGTGAGTTAGATATTTATTTTGACTGGGAACAGTGGTTGTAATTCTTGTGGATTAATTTTCACCCTATTTATACATTTTAGAGCAATGTACATGTAAATAAATCATAATAAAAAGATAATGTGTCTAAATCAACGGAAGAGTTCTGATGGATTTGTCGAAGTTGGCAAGTCGAATAATATGTATCAACAGGCCGATTCTGATAGGCGTGTGTTTTGACGTCATCAGGCCGATTCATATATATATATATATATATATATATATATATATATATATATATATATTCCAAAACCATCATGTTTATGTTGACATGTACTACTCGAAGGCAACTGGCCGATACTGGAAAATGAAGTTTTCGAAGTCAATATCTCGATTTTGATTCCTACTTAAATGAAGATCTCAAGATGCCTGTATGTCCTCCATGATATCCAACATTTACCCCATACTCTGTGATATCGGTCATCCCGTCAACAAAAAGCTAGGTGTGTCCTCCATGATATCTAACATTTACCCCATACTCTGCGATGTCGGTCATCCCGTCAACAAGAAGCTAGGTGTGTCCTCCATGATATCCAACATTTACCCCATACTCTGTGATATCGGTCATCCCGTCAACAAGTATCCCATTGTCAGTGAACACCATTGGGATTGTTGACGAAATGTATATATTTAAATCATGAAAACGTTTATCTCAAACAGTGAGTTGTTTGTGTCAGATTAGAGTAATGTATTGATAGTGTCAGAATGTGGCAATGTGTTGCTACTTTCAGATTTCAGCCACAATTTGCTAGAGTCAGATTGTAACTGAGTGTTGATAGTGCCAGATTGGAGCAATATATTGCGAAAATCATATTCGAGTAAGGTACTGAAAGTATCACATTGGAGCATATTGGTGCAAGTGTCATATCGAAGAAATGTTACATTGGAACAGCTTTTGCTAGTGTCAGATTGGAACCGTATATAGCTATAGTCAGATTGGAGCAGTCGATTGCTAATGTCAGATTAAACAATATATTGATGGTGTTAGATTGGAGCAGTTTAGTGCTAGTGTCAAAAAATTTCCCTTAACGTTCAGGAATGGAACAATATAGTGTATGCTCAGGGCAACTTAGTGTCAGATTGGAAACGTTATTGCTAATGTCAGATTGGTAAAGAGTGTTGCTAGTGCCAGATTGGTGCCATGTATTTCTGGCGTCATATTGTTAGAATGGGGTAGCGAGTTTCTAGAGTCAGGCTAAAGCAGTGTTTTTCGTGTTGAAGCAGAACATAGCTAGGGACGGATTGAAGCAGTATATTGATACTGACAGATTAGATCAGTATAATGCTAGTGACGGATTTGAGCAGTACAAAGCTGGTGACTGACTGGATCAGTATGATACTAGTGACATATTGGAGCAGTCTAATGATATTGACGGAATGGAGTAGAGGATTGTATGTGCTCGCTTGTATTAATTCGTGTGTCGGGTCAGGATGAAGCAATGTGTTTCTAGTGTCAGAATATGTTGTCAATTTACACATGACACCAATGTGCTAAACTTGAATCACAAACAGACATGATAGTACACAGAGTTAAAAAAAAAATGTGGATGTAAGCGTTATATTCAAATACAGAACAAAGATACGCATGATAAGATAGCACAATGGCAGAGGGGAGATATTTTTAAATATTTTAGGGAAAATGTTGATAATTGGTTAAACCTGTACATAAAGGGAATATATACTTAGCTGGCTTAAACTATACAACTATGACTGCTATCTTGATAAAGCGAGTATTCCTCTCTCTTATTTACCTCTAGAGGGTTGTACTATTTATAATCAGATACAACACTATACGGATTGCTTAAAACTGTTTCACATTCCTGTCTACATGCTATTACCCCTCCTAATTTAAATATTGAATATATTTTCACAAGGTCTGACAACTGCAAAGAAAAACTTTGTTTATCTTTTGTATTTTGTTTTTCAACAACACGACTCAGATTACATTATTGGAATGCATATAGTTGGATAAAATTGCATCCTTATGTCTCGGGTCCTTTAGTTTCGAATGGCCAAGTTCGCTAGACAATAGGTTTATTGCTAATGTAGGACCATATCACATTTTGAGTGAAGATAATTGCAATGACATGGCTATTTTGCCGTGGTGTTTATTTTCACCAGCACACCTATATTTTGTTTTTCAGAATGACACGTTCTGGTCATGCATTTTCTTTCTCATTTTGTTGTCGATCTCAGTCTAGTAGGAAATGGAACGGCATTTTGTTATGACTTTAGTTACAGTTTTATATTTGCATATACTTTTTAATTCCTTTTAATATGTTCTTCATCATCAATGTGATTAATCGATTTGAAGCTAAGTCATTATTATGCCACAAGATCTCTGGGATGAATCAGTTTGAAGCAAAGTTCATGATGCAATAAACGCATATCCATTTTAAATCGGGTCGCGCTCATGTTTCATACATCCATTGACGAATTTTTTTCATAATTGGGCCAATCATTATGGAAATATGACAGTACATTATCTGACACACACACGCTCTCGTCCCTTCGACATTGGGGTCAAGGATACATTGGAAGAAAATTTGTGTTAAAGTTTTAGAAAAAGTTTTTCATTTACATGCATTTCCTAAATAACTTAATATAGATGCATCATTACTTGAATCAGTATGATGATACGACAAGCCATTTTAAATCATGTTAGCTCCCTCTCTGTACGGTGGGTTCAAGGTTATAGTTATTGAAAATCTGCTAACAATTGTTTTGTAACATTGTCGCTCTCCTCTTTGAATTTTGGGATAAGGTCACAGTCACAAACACCGACAAGTAGCGTTTTGGTTAACTTATACTTATACTGTGTTGACTCCTTGATTCATTTTCTCCTTAATTGGGACAAATAATTAGGATCATGACTCAAGATTTGGATTCTGGGTCAAGGTCACACGTTTAACAGTAATGTTTGTATCGTGAGCTCTGTCAATCTTGATTACATATCACCAGATTGCTTCATTCTGTTTAAATTGCCCACAGTTCCATTATACATTTAATTATAGTCCCATGTGTGAAATGCCCCATTCCTATGACTATAGTCGTTTATATGAAATATTGAGTTTCAATAAACTGATTCAGTTTTTGAAATGGAAAAGATTAGAATGGCTGTTGGTCGACTTTAACATATAATGAACTAAAGTCCGATGTTTTTCACTACCTGAAAATTGAGCTTCTTGTGAATGAAAACTGGCGTGTACGCGTTTGTGTGTGTGTGTGTAATTTGGATTTTTAACTTAGCGTTAACAATTGTTCAGGCATATCGTTACGATGTCTGCAATGTGGCAGTCTATACTAGTGTCTAGCAATAGGGGCACCATGCCGCAGATATGTAGCATCATGTCCCACCCAGTCATTATCCTGACACCGGGCCACCCAGTCCTAACACTAGTCTTTTAATGCTGAGAGACTAGCGAGTACCATTTTAATAAGTATTTTGTATGACTCGGCCGGGGTTACAACCTTCCGCATCCGACGCGGACGCATTTAGCACTAGGTCACAAAAAAAATTAAGAGGAAACTTCAAGGAAATTGTTCTAATATGATTTCAGCGAAGATTCAGAATAACTTAAACTACCCAGAGGTTTTAGCGTTATTTCTCGACATTAATATGAACTATGTCTAAAACAGTATCAGCGCTGTTTGCCAAATGCCAGTTTTAGAAATGTTATTTCATTATTGGATTTCAAATATTATTAAATTATTGACCGTATGTATCTTTACTTTACTAAAGCAATCAAAGATACATAATAAAATGTTAGTCTACATTTTTGTCTAAGTCAGAGAACTTGAGGTATTGTCCAATAAAATATATTTTCCATTTACCTATCAGATTCGTCATAAAAAAATTGTTTAAATCCGTCTCAGTTCTGTCTTTACATTTGACCTAGATGAATCAATTAGCAAATATTCCGGTGCTGTACATAAATGACCTCTGGATTTAGTATGGTATGTTATGAGCTGAGAATAATGGATACATTTGATCAATACTAAAACATCAAGGAACTCAGTAGCATAGTGGTGTCATAACCTGAACAGTCCTATGTACATTCCCTATAAAGTGTATACACGCAAATAGCCAGATGTAAAAAGTTTATAACATTAATAATAATAATAACAATAATAGTAAATTAGTTCAATGAGTAACATTTGTATTGTTGGTTTTTGACAGATATGTTCTCAAAGTAGATAACAATATGTTCTTTGAAATTAGCTCTGTAAGTGTTAGTGGCCAAAATAGTAATCAAAGAACAAACTAGATTTGAAGAAATTGTCTTCCCATAATGCATTTGTCAATTCCATATTTCGGTTACAAAAATACTTTCTGATTATAAGTAATTATCTACAGATACATATATATTGTTTACGTACAAGATATTTAGTGGGAATTACTACATATACACATGGCTTGTTTACGTACAAGGTATTTAGTGGAAATTGCTACGGATACACATAACTTGTTTACGTACAAAGTATTTAGAGTGAATCGCTACAGCTACACATAGCTTGTTTACGTCAAAGGTATTTAGGGGGAATCGATACAGGTATACATAGCTTGGCTACGTACGAGGTACGTAGGGATAATCGCTACAGACACATGTATCTTGTTGACGTACACGGTACGTGTTTAAAATAAAATTCCCTTTACATCTCATCAAAGCAACTCATGGTACCGTTTTATTTAGATCTATCAATTATGCAAAATCTTGTTTGACACTTACTTAACCTAGAAAGACGAACAGTAAAGAAACAAGACTCATCAGCTGGGCAAGGTAAAAAGCGCAGTAGTATGATATTTTTAGAAGCAGGTTCTCTCTCATATGACGACATGCATGCGAAGTGATAAAGTCATCTTCGCTAGCCATGGTTCCGATATGTTAACCCTATATACACCTTGGCGGATATAGACATCTATTGAATTTAATGTAATGCCAACAAACTCAAGTTGCGTGCTCTCCTTGTATCGATCATGTAGGAACAATGTTCAAATCTAAACCACTTAATTTTGATTAGAAGTGGTGGCTTCCCGCCACATCCAATAAATTTAACGGACCTGAATCGCATAAATATCCGTTCGATACGCCAAGTTGTAGGTATAGTTAACACATCGGAACCTTGGCTAGCGAAGATGTGGTAGATTCAAAGAAATGTTGATGTTCGAGATGTGCTGTAACAGCTGCCTCCGTTTACTAACTTAAAGGACATGCGTTTGTGTAGGTTCCAATACATTCCTGACGGTCTTGGCAAAGTTTAGCACATGTTTCCCTATCACCAAACAACATGTATACGAGGGGATAGATTCCAGGAACCGCTCCGGTGGCCTAGTGGTTAGAGCGTCCGCCTCGGATGCGGGAGGTCGTGGGTTCGATCCCTTGCCGAGTCATACCAAAGACTTACAAAAATGGTACTAACAGCTGTCTCGCTTGGCGCTCAGCATTAAGAGGTTAGTGTTAGGACTGGTCGGCCGGTGTCAGGATAATGTGACTGGGTGGGACATCATGCCACATGTCTGCGGCATGATACCCCAGTGCTAGACATCACTAAAAACTGCCACACTGTAGACATCGTAGCGATATGACTGAAAATGTTTTAAAGCTACATTAAAAATCCAAATCACACACACACACACACACACACAGATTCCAGGAAACATATATCGGTCCATGTTGACTGTACCAGCAGCTTACATTTAAGGAGACGTACTGTGGTCGATACATATGTACTTAACATGACTGATTGTTTTTATAGTTTGACCAAACAATTTTTGAGCGTTTTTTGTATTGATTTCATGAGGGCATGGGTAGATTATGTGCACAAAACACTTTGTATCAGACCATTCGCTAACTGCGGAAACATTTCACGTTTATTAAAATTATTGTACCAGTCTGATTAACTAGTAACTGGTAGAAATATTTCCTTGCCATTCAAATTTGTGTACCAGTCCGATTGGCAAATAACTTAGACCTCATTAATGTTTCATAAAGAACATAAACACACAATAGTGTTTTTTTTTTCTTTACTGTCTGCCCCAGAATATATGGCTGGGTAGAACTTTCGAAGTTATTTTTTCGAAGACATCTTCATATACCAAAGGCTTTTATTTTGATAATGATACAGATTTTGGATCTGTCTTACAACTTGTATATACCATGCAGGGATTTGTCAGTGTTAGTTTATATGATATCATATTTGTCTTGACGTGCAGGGATTTGTATGTGGTTGTTTATGTGACGCATATTTGTCTTTACATGGAGGGATTAGTCAGGGGTTGTTTATATGACAACGTACTTGTCTTTACATGTAGGTATCTGTCACTAGTTCTTTCCATGACAATATATTTGTTTTTACATGTAGGGATTTGTCAGTGGTTGTGTCTATGTCAACATAGTTGTCTTTACATGCAGGGATTTCTCATTTGTTGTTTATATGACAGTATATTTGTCTTTCCATGCAGGTATTCGACAGTGGTTGTTTATATGACAACATATTTTGTCTTTACAGAGCGCTATTTGTTATTGTTTGTTTATATAACAACGCATTTGTCTTTAGATGCAGCGATTTGTCAGTGGTTGTTTCTATGACGTAATATTTGTCTTTACATACAGGGCCATGTCAATGGTTGTTTACATGACAAGATAGTTGTCTGTACATGCAGGGATTTGTCAGTGGTTGTTTATATGACGAAATATATGTCCTTATATGCAGGGATTTGTCAGTGGTTATTTATATGATAGCATATTTGTCGTTACATGCAGGGATTATTCAATTCTTTATATGACAACATATTTGTGATTACAGAGATGTATTTGTCAGTGGTTGTTTATGTGACAACATATTTGTCTTTACATGCAGGGATTTGTCAGTGGTTGCTTATATGACAACATATTTGTCTTTACTTGCAGGGATTTGTCAGTGGTTGTTTATGTGACAATATATTTATCTTTACATGCAGGGATTTGTCAGTGGTTGTTTATATGAGAACATATATGTCTTAATATATAGGGATTTGTCAGTGGTTATTTCTGTGACAATGTATTTGTCTTGACATGCATATATTTGTCAGTAGTTGTTTATATGACAACTTATTAGTCATCACACACAGGTATTTGTCAGTGGTTGTTGCTATGAAAACATATTTGTTTTTACATCCGGGGATTTATTAGTGGTTGTTTATATGACAACATATTTGTCTTTCCACAGAGGTATTTTAAATGGATGTTAATATGACAACGTATTTGTCTTTACATGCAAGGGCTTGTCCGTGTTTATTTATATGTCAACACATTTGTCTTTACATGCAGGGATTAGACAGTGGATGTTTATAGGACAGCATATTTTTCTTTACAGAGGGTTATGTTTCATTCTTTGTTTATATGAGAACATATTGGCCTTTATTTACAGGGATTTGTCAGTGGTTGTTTCTATGAAAACATGTTTTTCTGTACATGCTGTGAATTTTGGATGGTTTACTCCAAGTAATAGATTGTTTTCAATTAATCACAATCTCGAATATAAAGTGACGCATCCATATACCGGATATCCGTTCATAACGGACATGGTTTAGAATTCCTAATGCAACTATATACATAAATGGCCTTCATATTCAGGAACACCTGTCGGACATTGATGTAGGATCGATATTGTGTTTATTTCGTCAAAAGAGTTCCGTGTAGGGTCATCATGATCTAAAACATGTGTAGATTTGCCACCCTTTCATCTCTCCACAAGTGGTATGTGATCCGCAAAGATTAGTAAATGTCAATCTTGCTTTCACAGTCAACTACACAGATTAGTACAAGTCCATCTTATTTTCACAGTCAACTACACAGATTAGTACAAGTCCATCTTGTTTTCACAGTCAACTACACAGATTAGTACAAGTCCATCTTGTTTTGACAGTCGACAACACATTAGTCAAAATCTATTAAACATTAGTCAAAATATATTTTGTTGTGATATTCAACTACACAGTGGACAAATATCTTTTTTCTTATTGTTTTCTTATGTTTACGGTAATGTACATCTGACTTATAAAACATATATGCACTTGTTGTAGTGCTTTTACGGTAATATACATCCTAAGTATGAAACATATATGAACTAACTTTAGTACGGTAACAGTAATGGACACCCTACAGATCAAATTTTAAAAAACGATTGGGATATTGCGCAGGAAAATACATAATAGAGGTACAAGCGTAAATTGTCTCCACCGCTTGACTCCAACACTCGACCATATGGTAAACGTTTGCCAGAAAAGGGAAGAATTACACACACAACAGAAAATTATTGGAGAACGAAAGACATACCCGGAGTTACTAAAGGCTTAAAATAAATTTCCGGGGAGGATATACAATAAATACTGGAATTTATAGCTAACATTTGGAAAAGAGAAGGGGCAGGTACTAGTTTTTAAACAACATACCATCCCCACCCCACCAAAATCTTGTTATATCGAGGAGATTGTTAATACCAGTCCTGCCACGGTGAGAACAAGTACTTAAATAATTTATCAGCCCCCCCCCCCCCCATTTCAACACACGGCACGCTATATCGAAGAGACAGACCGGTGGTCTATCGGGCATGGGAAAGGGTAAAGTCTTAATAATAATAATAATAATAATAATGAAAGAAAAATGAAAGAGAGATAATACTATAAACAATTTTTTTTAACAAATACAATAAACCACGATCAAACATAGTGACCCCAACCTTAGGCAACACAAAGGATAACAAAAAGAAAAAAACAATTAACGAATCAAAATAATCAGTTTACTTTAAAAAGGCAAATGCACAATCAAATAAAGGCAACATAGGAACACCAATGCAGGAAAAAGGGACAAACACGGCGGACAAAGCAGAAACAAAGAAGATGAAGAAATAAGAAGCAAACGAAAAGAGACCACCAGGACAGATGATAACGAAGACGCTAGGAAGGAAGGCGAAAGGAGAAAACCACCAGGGAAAAGCAAACAACACATACCTCTAAGAAAGAAAGCGTCAAAAAACAGAGGAAATCTCAATAATCCACCTATGATTTAAACAGAAAAGAAAATGACACCCCAAATAAATAAAGTCAATTACCAGTCATGGACACAATTAAAAGACTCCTCCCACGCCACCGGAAAATAGGAGAAACATACTAATCTGTAACACACATACACAATATAGCACACAAAACATAAGACACTCCCCCGAATAATAAATCGACACTTACATCTATATCACACACACACACACACACATGATATAACATGCATATCATATGACCCAGAAAAAGGACATGCATATCTATAGCAAACACACAGTATCGCACATATAGCATAAAACCCAGAAAGAGGACATGGTCATATATAGCAAACACACAGTATCGCAAATAAAGCATAAGACCCAGAAAGAAGACATGCCCAACTATAGGAAACACACAATATCGCACATATAGTATAAGACCCAGAAAGAGGATATGCGCATATATAGCACACACAGAGTACGGCATACATAACATCAGATCCAGATCAAAGACATGGAGTTCTATAGCACACACAGAGTACAGCACTCGTAGCATAAATAGACAACTGGGCATAGATTCGATATAAGACAACTAGTGTAGCAGCTGAAAGGCGAAAGAGATGATGGGTGGACGGAGGAAGGACAAGGACTTTGATCCGGATAGCGGAAGGTCTGAATCCGTAGGGGTCTCTTCTCTGCTAGAGGATGGACGGTGTCGGCCGTGTTGGCGCCCTTTCTTCCCGTGGCTTGAATGGACTTCATTAATAATGAGCAGATAATTTGCAAACGCGGAGAAATTAAGGGATTGCACGTTCCAACACGCCTAAAAATGACATATATTCAAAACAGCAGTGTCTGTGTGTGTGTGTGTGTGTGTGTGTGTGTGTACGTTTATTGGATTAAGAAGATCTAGGCTATTTTTACATATGGGTCCTGAATTTGGTAATCTCCAACACGATTGTTATTTGACATTCGTATAAAATTTAATGCAATAATGATCAACATATAATATTACACTTCTTCAGTGTGTTCATTCAGGACTAAAATACAGAGAGACTAATAATAATAAAAAATTTGGAAACTTCTTTTTTTATCTTATTTAAAGGACATTTTATTGAAATTTTTGAATTAGGCAATACAACACGTATCTTCGTCAAGACTTTCAATATAATTCAGGAAATGTTCAAGCAAAAGTTTATAACAATACGTAACTTTGGCATGATTTTTCGTGTCATATCTGGTATAAGTGCGTGAAGAAAGCAATGTAGCGATATATTTGGCACTCTTGTACACCAGGATGATAAAAACGTGGTATCTACTATATCTTCTTTCGTTGGACAATTACAAGGAGAAAGACATGGCCATATTAATGAGCCAAATCCTTCTAGAATATAAACCTTCATATATCATTTAAATCACAGAGTCAGCCATTTAATAAGTCTTAAGAATAACATGAGACGAAGTAATATAAAGAAAGAGAAACACAAAAGAGATTTGAAAACTGTATACCCTTTAAACTTTCTAAAGAAATTCAATCTGATTAAAGTCGGATATCCACTGCCCTATGTTGCGATCTAACAGCAATCGCTTAGGATTAGTGCTCTGGTGAGCTATGTTATTACCATAATATCTATTTTATCAGCGAGTCAGATGAAGTCTTATATCTTTGCATTTTGGGAGACTGAGCAGTATAGCTGAAGATCATCATTGTGCGTCTATTGATTTGATTCACATTCAAATTTCTGAAAGTTTCATTTCCATTTGCTAATTCAAAGGTCACCAGAACCTGACCCCTAAGGGGTCGTTGACAGCAGGGCTGAAGAGAACGATTATTGGCCCTTGGGTAAGAAACACCTGGGCCTCTCCTAGTTCATGTTCAAACGAAATGTTTCTTTTACAAAATTTAAAAGTGTTGCTCGTCCAGTGCCCCTTAATGGCCCGGGCCACGGAGGATATATTCCTGGTTGTCTCCCCCCTTATCAGCCCTGCTGTCGGAACTTCACCCAGGACAGCAGTGATAGGATTTTAATCAGATTGACCAAAATCTGTCCTAAATTGTATTATGTACCTGTATTATAATGTTGACACTGCTGAAATCAGTATCCTACAGATACATTCAATTTATTACAGGTGTGCGGTATTAACATTGTCCAGGTTTAATGCGGTTTACTTGTTCGGTGGTACGTATCACATTATTTTGTTACTATACATATACTTCGGTAGTTTTCACCAATAAGGAACGTATGAAAACTCCCAAGTAATCTTGTTACTAATGTAATGGTAATAACAGCAGGTTTTCATTTATCCTGACAAAATAATTCAAAAATTTGTATTTATATTTTTTACACAACAGTTGTATTTGTCACAAATTATTTTTATAACTACGAGTATAAATATATTTAAAATTCTTTAATTACACGTCTTTCACAGGGTGTAAGTCATACTGTAAGTTTAATCGACCTACATTCCTTACTGCTTTTAGATAACGTCTTATACAAAAATTAGGATACTGATAGCAAATTCGTCTACTATATGATACTGAATCTTTCTAGTGTGGGATATTCTTTAGTGCGCGTTTATTTTATTTTCATTATCTTAAGATAAGTTTCTTTAAAAAGAAATAATTTATAGGATATAGTATTATTTTGCTATAAATCGGAAAAATATATTTTTCCAGCTTTTAATTTAACAAAGTAGTATCAGACCCATGCCTCCAAGCATTAAATTGTTGGTCTCTAATATAATTGCGGTATACTGTGAAATTGTTGGTCTCTAATATAATTGCGGTATACCGTGACATTGTTGGTCTCTAATATAATTGTGGTATACCCTGAAATAGCACGATATACAACGGTACCAATTTTGCCTGGAACCCACCCCTACAGTTTATAGTAAATAAAGTAAATGAATTATTCCTTAAATCAAATTCTGAACCATGTAGTTAAGTTTTGTCGTAACTGTAGGAAAAGAAAATGTTCACCGATTTGTGTACATAGTGAGATCCATTTAACAATCATACTCAGATTAGCATATCTAATAGATACGAACCTCGAAATCAACCCTTTTGTTTATTTTTACATTAATCGTTCAGGCAGGTGATACAATTTTCTCATATCACAGATCTCGCATCATTTAAAACAATAAGCGCTAAATGATGTACGTGACCTTCTATAACTTTATATGACATTAAGTGGAGTCGACTCCTCGTCTTTTATACTGATCACCTAGTCAACCTACCCAGTACGAGAATCCATATCCCCACTAATCCAATCCAATATCCCCAATCGACCCATTCAGTATAAACACCCATACCCCCAATCAATCTATTCATTATCCCCAATCGGGACCTGCGCTCACAAGGTCCCCGCGTGATAGTATTTTTAAAAATATATGTATAGAAGAAAAGCAATTTTAATGCAGTGGAATAACGTTTTCAGTTCATTATCATATTAAACTTGTTTAAACGTTTATTTCCAAATGCCGTTCTCATAGGGAGAAGGCGGGTAAATAAAGGTGGCCCCGCCAAAATGATTCGAAGAAAGTTCCTGAGTAGAATTATCATTATTCCCAATCAAACCTATTCAGGATAAGTATCAATTCCCCAATCAACCTATCCAGTATAAAGGGCTACATGATCTGTAGTTTATTCTTATTCAATTAAGAAAATTCACATCAGTGATTAATTACGTAATTTGAATTGTTTTAAAGAAAAGAAAAAGTAGAATATAAAAGAGAAGAAGTCGAATGGCTAGATAGATTAACCTACATACATACATACATACGCACGCACGCACGCATGCACGCATACACACACACACACATACATACATAAATGCATGCATGCATGCATACATACATACATACATACATACATACATGCATACATACATATACACACACACAACACACACTCACATACATACATACAGACATACTTACATGCATTCATACATACATACATACACACACAGACATACATACATCAATACATACATAAATGCATACATACACACACAGATACATACATACATACATACATACATACATACATACATACATGCATGCATGCATACATACATACATACATACATACATACATACATGCATGCACACACATACGCACGCACGCACACACACATACATACATACATACATACTACATACATACTACATACATACATACATACATACATACAGCTGAATTATTGATCGTACATATAGGCAAATAAACTAATTAAAACCTTTAATCATTATATCGTTGCCACGCCGGGTTTTGATGTCGAATTAGTTAGTTGTAAAGCTTTGATTTTAATTGCTCCGTGCAACTCTGTAATGGAATGTTGAATCCCCTACCCCCACCCACACTCACAAGTACGCGCCCCAGAGAGCTCACAATCAACGGTGCGCTTACTTCACAGTCCATTAGCTTCATGATTCTCTTCTTGTTATTTTGTAAACTCAATAGTCGTTTTTAATTCTTAACCAAAAAGATACGACTTTCTTAGATAAGATAATACTAGATATTTTATCTCTATGATCAAGTCTGTGTGTTTCTACACGTCAGAATTTAATCCCATCGTGTCACCTAGCAGCAGAGAGACTGAGCCCACCAACTATTTCGTTCCAACATAACCATCTATCGAAAACACTCTTGATAGAGGGTCTTATTTCACAAAATAAACCCTCTATTCAGAAAACTATGATAAATAACTCTTCTCTGCTGACCAAGAGAAGTTATTTCAACAAAGATAACTAACTATAAAAAATACTTCTTGACGATGGGACGGTCGACGAAACAATTGTGGACTCAGTCTCTCTGCTGCTTCATGTAAATATTTTAGGATTTCTGCTGTGAATTAAAAATTTAGGTTAACAATAATGGCCAATATTGGAGAAGCATATTCTGCTAGACTAGCTCGAGAACGACTTGAAGCAATCAAAAAATTTATTCCTGTCAGAGATAGTGTCAGACAAAAATTACAAGTAAGACAGCAAGTAAAAGAAGGTTTCGCAGAGGCCGCGGAGGAATTATTCAAACCCGTAACTGCAGCCACTCAAGCGGTTACAACGGCTATCGTAGGAAAACCTGATTCTGATCGACCACAACAAAGTTTGCTTCAGGCGATAGAAGAACTTCGAAAACCAGAAGCAATCAAAGGAATATTTATAAATAAATTTACTGAAACAGGTATTGAAGAAATAAAGGCTATTCCATTAGATACAGAGGAAGATTTTAAACGACTTCCCGTTTGGATTGTTGATAATTTTCATCGGAGACATGAATTTTTAAAACCAAGAGCTGATAAAGGTATGTCTCGAGATGATTGGACTGATTACGTGTATAAAATAAGACGAGATATTTCTAAGATATCTAAAGGTGATATGGATCATAATATTTTAAAAACGGGTATTTTTACGTATGATAAATATTTGAAGGATGAAAAGAAAAAAGAACAATAACAGCGGTTACAAGAACGAAAGCGAGTTACAAAACAAAGAAAAACAATCACCGCCTGAACAATTTATGTTGCAGTATGAAGAATATAGACTTCCTCCTCCATTGCAACAACAGGAACCTAAACGGAAACCTGGAAGACCTAAAAAAGAGAAACTAGTTCCATCTTTCTCTGCTTTAGAAATAGAAGAGGTTCCGGAAAAACCAAGTGAGGATATCCTCGGAGATCTAGGGATAATATCTCCTGAAGGACCCGAAAAAACCGGATCTGGTTTTATTACCGGTCCTAATAATATCATCGATGATGTATCACGGCTAGAGGTTCTCATCGGAGGAAAACGTGCCGGAAATAACTCTCCCGAGATTATAAATGAAGCCGCAGATATCTGGCAGCGACTATTTCAGAGTGGTATAATGGATATCAGCGTTTACCGTGAACTCATTAACGAACTCGAAGACGCTTATCACAGCGACTAATAATTTTAGTTAGAGAAACAACAATTAAATAAAATGATACTACACGATTCTTTTCGCAGACCAAGCATGGTCAGATTAGTAAACTCACGATTACCAGTATACGAGGTTGTTTACGGAGATGGAGTCGGTGATGTTGTCAGAGATTAAGTTACAAGGATTGCTCCAAAAGCTGGACCGTTAGCAAAACAATTCGCAATGAAAGCTGTTGATGTTGTCAAGGATAAAGCTATTGGCGTTGTTGGTAATCTTGCCGGGAAAGCATTTCAATCAATCAAAGATAGAATAGCACAACTGATACGAAGAAAACCACGTGTGGTTCAACCGCCAGTAAAACTACCATCCACCGAAGCTATGCCGGCAAATGTTAGTAGCGTAGTAAATAAGGCTGTAAATCAAAAATTAACTGAACTCGCAAAAACGGGAATTACCTCCAAAGCGTTGCAAGATAATTTAACCGCTAATTTGATAGCCGGTAGTGGTTTCCGACGACGATAACATTTTTTTATTTAGACCGTTGCATTCATAATAAAATGTTTGTACGCAAATCCAATGACGCGTTTGATATGTCCAGACCAGTACTTAAAGATGATTCTGTACGTGATTTTCAATATTATTCTTATGATGCTCGTACTCCTAATCAACGTGGGCGAATTGAACTGCAGGTCCAGGATACAAGTAGATATTTCTTACCTGCTGAGGCTTTCATAGAAGTCGAAGGTATACTTACAAAACATGATGACACCCTTTATAACGCAGCTGATAAAGTTGGTTTTGTTAACAACGGCATCATGGCGTTATTTAAAAGCGCCATATACATGATAGATGGAAAAGAAATTGAAACAATTCATGATAACATCGACGTTGCTACAACAATTATCGGTTTAGCAAGATATTCGGATGATTATACTAGATCAGCTGGACCGTCAATGATGTTTGCAAAGGATGCCATTGACACTGCTGATCAAAGTCCTTATATTGTTAGACGACCACGGAACAATGCTGGAAACGCTGATGCTGATGTTGAAAATTTATATTTTTCAAACCCGAATCATAATCTAGGATTTGCAGCGCGTAAAGCCATGGTAAATGATGCTGGTCAGTTCTCATGTGTGATTCCGCTGTCTCATATATTTGGATTTTGCAGAGATGTCCGTCAGGTTATATTCGGCTCCAAACACACAGTTGTACTTGTACGAAAAGGTGATGATAATGATGCTATCTGGCGAAATGCTGATGTTGCTGACGCTGGTAGAGTGACGTTAACTAAATTATCGCTGTGGATGCCAGTGATGTCTCCGTCAGTCTCTGAAGAACAACGACTACTTTCTTTTATGGACACAGGTGGTAAAACACTAATATCCTGGAAAACGACAACCACAGACACTTGTCAGGGTGATAATACTGGACCGTTCACATGGCATATTTTATCGCAACATGGAGTAACAGCACCACGACACATCTTTATCGCATTTCAGAATAATAATAGATTAAACCGTCAGAGAGGAAATCCGATGGTATTTGACAATCTTCATGTCCGTGAAGTCTCGTTGAGAATAAATGGACATAAATAACCATCCGAGGATATATTAATAGATTACACCAGTAATCGTATTGCACGTGCGTATCATCGTTTGATGTCATTTATGGGACGCGACCTTAACGTGGATACTGGTCTGCAAATATCACAAAGAGATTTTACAACGTTGTATCCGATATATTACTTTTCGTTGGAACATCTTGATCTGGTTAAACAATCTGTTGTTGATATACATTTTAAAGCTCATGTAGACGGTCCTATAACAGCTGCTGTTGCTGGTCCACCTGCAATTCCTGGTGGTTTCAGAGCTATCGCGGTTATACTTTCCGATAAAGCAATGTTGCTTGAAAGTGTTGGCGGTCGAATGAGAGTCATCGATGCCCCAGTAGAAAATATGTAGTTTTCAAAAACATGTCAATTAGATCAATCACTGATAAATAAAATGTCATATCATCACGCTAATGTCGCTCTGTCCCCTGGTCAGATCAACAAATTAAAATCAAAGCAAGCATCAGCGTCAGGAACGTCAATAACACTTAAACACGGACAACTTAGTGGTGGTCAAAATAAATTATCGGTTACTCAAACACAGCTTAATCAAATTAACAAAGCCAGAGCATCAGGAAAAGGAATCAGACTTGATTTTACTGCCACAGCTGTCCGTGATATGATTAAATCCGGTGGAATATTTCCACTTCTCGCAGCAATACCAGGAATAATCGCCGCAGCAGCACCAGCAGTAGCAAAAGCTGCAGCGTTAGGTGCAGTTGGAACCGCAGCAGGAATGGCACTTAAGAAAGCGGTCGGAAAAGGATATACTAAACGTGGAGGTTTTCTTATCCCGGGTATGAAACAGCATTCTTCGGCAGCAGAAATGCCTCCTCAAATGAGACAGTTACATGAAGCGGCACCAGCAATAGGAAAGCAAGCTCTTAGTAGTCTCCGTGCTCGAATAACTCCGATCATTGCAGCAGTAATGTCGAAAAAATCAGGATCAGGATATAAAAAAACAGGCCGCGGTCTAAGACTACCGGGAACTCCGGCGTCATGGTATCCAAAACGGTTTTAAAAACGCTTCCAGCAAGTAATTTTGATTTGCTTGATGCTGTTAAGCAATTACGTATAAAGAATTTCAGAGGTGTATTTATGCGAGATGAATTACCAGCACGACCGAATAGCACATAAACCGGAATTATTAATCTCGACAACAAAGAAGGTCCTGGAACTCACTGGGTTGCTTACGCGATCGATCCACGTGGAAATGTATATTTTGATTCGTACGGGCTAGCACCACCAGTTGAGTTTCTCAGGTACGCAAATAATACTTCACAGCGACGAAGACTCCTATGGCAGTCAACGTTACCAACACAAACACTGATTGATCCGCCCATTTGTGGTCAGGAGGTTTTAAACGTTCTTCCCGCGATAACAAAACACCCAAAAATTCCTCCACATAAAGTCGTGCATGAATACACTACAGATGTGATTTCCAAATTTAAACAACCCCATAACTAATGATGGTAGATATTTACGGAAGATCAAGCAGAACCAAGGAAGAAAAAAAAGATATCGATTTATCAAAGTATGCGACCAAAGATGAAATTGATAATATTTTAACGTTAACCGGGATAGACCCAGATGAGGTTGTTATTTTTCAGGACAGGCACGGCAAACTAAAAACCAGTAACATTAAGTGGAATGACATAATTCGCAGGGTCCTTGGAGCTACCGAGGACAACATTGTTGTATTCACTGACAGCGGCAGAATCAGAGATTCGTTGATATCAATCGCGGTGCTTCGAGATGATGCACAGAAAGCTGCAGAAAGACGTGTAGCGAAGACCGGTGATACAATGACAGGTGAACTCAGCATGAACGGTAACAAAATAACTGTGTTAAAAGATCCGGAAGGTCCCGAAGATGCCGCAAACAAACAATACGCGTACACCATTGACGGTAAACTAACCACGTTGCGGGCAGAGTATGATGTTCACGTGGGCGCGTATACAAGGATTCGAAGAAACTTCGCAAAAGCTGATGAATCCATTGATAAGTTCTTTGGGGTTCCTCCGGTCATCGACATGAAACTTTCTGAAATCATACCAAATCTTACCAATAACGCCAACGATATCAACAAGATTAATACCCGGTTAGGTGTAGTCAGAACAGAAAAAAGATTTTCAGATCAAATTCAAATAATAGAAAATAACATCAACACGATCAAACAGACACAGCAGAATATTGTAGCGAGAATTCCTGAGATTGTTAATAAAACCAGTTTGATTAAAGTCCCCACTGGAGTTACTCCCGGGCATATCACCAACATCGTATACACGGTATCATCGGGATTCGCAACATGGTCCCGACAAAATAATACTATCAAATACACAGCAACAGCCACTGGCGTGTATAGACTGTCTGTGTTTTCCGCCGCTAAATTTGAAATCTTCACAACATATCCCTGGAGACATTCCACCGATAAATATTCCGGGGTTGTGACTGTAATACTAAACAGCGGAACCGAAGAAATATTTATACTGGAAGCCTCAGACAGGAAATTAACCGCAACATCTTACTGGTGGTGTTTGGAATTCGTCGCAGAAACGCCTCAATTGGTCACCCTGTGATTTAGTCACAGGGTAAAATAATAAAATGAAATCAGCATCAACGACAACATTAGATGCTCCGCAGCATAGATACGATCAGGTACGCGAATGGCAGTCAACGCTAAAAAACACTATTGACAAATGCGCAACAAAGATAAAAAAATACAAACGGCGTGTAACTGTGCTAGACACAATAGTGTATTCGGTATCCGCGGTAGTTGCATCCACGGGTGTGTTATTATCAGCGCTGACACCAGTGACAACTGCAATCGCGATTACAATCACAATTTCAGCACCAACGACGATTGCAGGAGTTGCTAATATAATTGCAAAAAAAAATATCCACGTGCGCGCTAACAAAATTACACGAATATGAAAAGTTAAACAACGCGGCCAACAGCACCTACTCGAAATTATCCTCGTTGATATCATCCAGCCTTGACGATACAGTTATATCCGATTCCGAATTCACGCTGATCGCAGCATCATACAGCGATTACGAGCGCACAAAGAATTTTAATTTGAAAACGATGAAGATAAATGATGACGGAGATACTTCAAGAGATAGCCGCGATCACAGCTCCGGTAAAAACCACAATGATAACAATATCTTCGACGCAACCAGAGTTTAATATTAATTTTCCAACTGCAATTCCAGTAAAATAAATCGCGTTGGCACAATTACGAGTGTATCACAGTTGGCCCAACATCAGGTCCAGATCATTTCACGGACAATCGCCGAATAATTCATTTGTATTTTCGTAAACCTGGTGCTGACGGCACACCAGATTGGAACGTCATTCATTTACCAACAGGGTCTTATCAGATAGAAGAAATCAACAAAGAAATACAGCGTCAAATAAAACGAATTACCACCAAAGAAGCAAAGATCAATATAATCGCACACGAGCCAACTCTGTCCACGATCATCGAAATCTCAACACCGGGTTACCACGTAGACATTTATAACAGTTCAATCAGAACAGTATTAGGATGGCCAACGGAAAAACCACCAGCGATACCACCACCACCTGCACCCGTAAAGTCCGATTATATCACTGACGAAGGGAAAGAATATTATTCCCGGGAGGAGACTGAAAAAGAAGATAAACGTATCATCCCGGCAATAACTTATATAACTGGTTATAATCCAGCATTTTGAATTTACTTATGCCCGTGGGAGAATCGGCTGGGAGGTGACATACAGTGTGCTCGGTGTATATACTTTTTATTCGAAGGAGGAGCTTATTGAACTATTTAATTATTATCGTGAATTGCACAATCAACGACTAAAGATGTTACGTTCGCGCTTTCAATCACATATCAGCGATATAACAGGCCCCCGTGATGATATCATCAGCGAAATCAAAAAATTAAATAAAATCGCAAATTACATGAACACTTTGAACAGCAGAGCAGTTGAAAGCATAGTCGATCCGATCAAGTACGAAAAAGCCGAAATAGAAAAGATGAAAAAGAGGTAGCAAGACTGAAGTCGCTCTTTGATCGGCATGGAACCATACATCCTGATTTAGCATATCTTACAGAAAAAATAAAAAACGAAAAAATCTACGTGCTCTCCGAGAAACATTAGATAAACTTAAAATCAGCGAAGCTGAACTTGCAAATTATAAATTCCCAGGATACGTTTCCCCGGTCATCTTACGAAAACACGTCACTGATGTCATCGATGAATACTTCCCGGATATTCTTGCCGCGTACAACAAGCAAATATTACCACCGCCAACTATCTTCAGCGTTGACAATTCCACCAGCGGTGATGGCAGACATATTTCTCCGGGAATCGTAAATATCACTGATGTCGTCGCGGTCAGTCTTGTATGTGATGTCATCTATGGCAGTTACAACATAGACACGACAACATCGAATCAAGCCCAGCAAAGGTTTATACTGTATTCATTTACTCCTAAAGAACCACCTGGATTTTTGATTGTGCAAGAACCAGTCAATCCAGTATTTCTGCGGTGTCATAACCCGACGCTGACAAGGATAAATTTTAAAGTCACTGACCAGCAGGGTAGACTTTTGGACCTACGAGGTGAAACTATTAGTATTAATTTGCTGGTGAAATCGTGAAACGATTTTCAAGTCCTAAGGACTTTCATCGTGAAACGATTTCCATCTTAAGACTTTCAATTAATAATATCATATCATAATAATGTCCAAAAAATCTTCGAATTACCAGAAATTTGATGATGATGATGAAAATCTCTCTGACATTTCCACGGAAACACAATATGTTTCCGACGACAGTGATTTTGTTGTCAGTGATGAAGATGTCTCTGAAAACGCTAGCGTTTCCGACAGTGATTTTATTGACAGTGACAACGACGACGATGATAGCACTGTCAGCGACATCACCATCAGCGACAGCACTGTCGTAACAAATTATATTAAATGAACGCGAATAACATAGCAAATGTATCAGCACGTGAAATGTTTAATACACAACAAAAGCGCGCTTGAAGAATTCATCCGAAAAATATTTACCGGAAATCATTTCCCGGGCTATGTTAAAATAATCATCGATAAGTACGGCAATGATGACTTTTTACTGACAGATTTTCAGCTGAAGTAATCCGCGAAAACAATATCACGATGATTACTTGTGACGCAGACCAAATCTTCAATGTTGTTCACTCGTGCATTTCACGGGATCATCTTGATAAAATACTGCAGTGAAAATCCTTTAGGATTTTTAAAAATGTCTTTGACATTTCCATCCTTTGAAAATATTTTACTTTATATATATTTTTTTGAAAATCGAAGATTTTTCACTGACAATTTTGCTGATTTTTTTACGGTAATTGCCGGTGAAAACCAACGAAATAGGACAGTTGCAATAAATTTATTATACTGTTTTTTCTGCAACAGACCAGCGTCGTGAATTTTGTGGGGTATTTCCACGAAAAATTTAACAAAACAGACCAGCGTCGTGAATTTTGTGGGGTATTTCCACGAAAAATCAACGAAATTGGACAGTTGCAGAATTTTACTATAATATTAATTTTCTTACTGACAGTTTTCGCTGGTATTTTGCTATGAAAACCAACGAAATCGGACAATTGCATAATTTGGACTGTAAAAAAATATTACTTTTTTTTTACTTCCTTGACAGCGTCAAGGATTTCACTTCCAAGTAAAATGCAATCAAGGTGAGGTATTTACTTCTGAAAATCCTAAGGATTTTCGTGAATGACTTCGTCATCCGTGACAAAGCTATCATTGACTTCAAAATTCTCTGGATTTTCATCCTTGACTTCATCAGCAGACATACAATGTTTCAATTTTCTGACCCGATTATTAATTATCTTCTTTGTTTCATACTCAGCTGCCAGTGCCAGCCTGATATTTTCGATTGCACGAGACAGTGGAACAAATTCATTTATTTGTGTCTCCGCTACGCTGGCTAGCGATTTATACAAATTATTTTGAATCATCTTTATGAATCGATATTGAGCAGGAAGAATATAACGCCCTGCATATTTAGCTTCGCATAATGATTCAAAATCAGACAGAATAGTTTCAACATTTAGTAATGTATTACATCCTTGTTTTTCTAATTTTTTTAATAGCATCAATGACATTATTGATATTTTCTCGATTCATATTTATATATATTTTTATATATTTAAAATAAAAAAACATCACATCTCCTTGAGCTTCTTATCATATGATAACCTACCAAACTCAGGAGGGAGCGGAAACACGACCCCCGATTGAGCTCCTAAGCTGCCAAATAACAGTCTATAAAGCCCAGAAGGTGTGTTTGCGAACGACGAGACATTGCCCATTTGTGAACCTCCTAGCTTACCATTTGATATGCTAGCAAGGCTCATATGGGGACAACACATAACATATAACTTATCCTAGTACTTAATTCTAACTTATCTTAAGACGGCACAAACATATAACTTAATTCTAACTTATCTTAAGACGGCACAAACACATAGTATTTACAATATTTACAGTAGAAGCATATTTACAACAGTTGTATACAGTAGAAGCATATTTACAGCAGTAGAAGCTATTTACAGCAGTTGTATTTACAATTGTATATATAACTTATCCTAGGACGGTACAAACATATAACTTAATTCTAACTTATCTTAAGACGGCACAAACATCGATGCGGGGTTATACTCTACGTCCAATAAGTTGCACACCCACCCCGGAAATCAACCCTG
Source organism: Sinohyriopsis cumingii (assembly GCA_028554795.2). Classification (NCBI taxonomy): domain Eukaryota; kingdom Metazoa; phylum Mollusca; class Bivalvia; order Unionida; family Unionidae; genus Sinohyriopsis; species Sinohyriopsis cumingii. The sequence continues at coordinate 140,618 of JAPYKE020000377.1, forward strand.
TTTTGGGGTAAAAGGTTACCCGGGAACGGGGCGATAACGGAGAAAGTTGTGCAACTTCGTTGGGTTTCGAAACCCCAATATGGTATCGGGACGATATTGTATATAAACTGACCATTACCTGAAAGTTCAGAAATAGCTCAGCGTGATTTGTTTAAAACGTATTTTCTTAAATATGATCATGTGGAAACAACAGATGTACCATAAACCTGAACAAGTGTAATAAAATAGCGATAATATCTGTGAAAAAAAAGATAAATACGCGTTTGCCTGATAAAATCCAGAAGATAACATCATTCTTGCGCTGTCACCTTGATAGCGTCAAGGGAAGTTATTTACTTCCTTGTGCAGATAATCGTCTGCTGTTACCTGTCAAGGTGACAACGGGAAATAATTGTATCATTGATTTTCACGCAATCACTGCAGAGTTATCTACATAATAAAATATAACCCAGCTATCAAACTTACTTGAAAAAGTTGATTTGATAATATTCTCTGCAACACGATGAACCGAAGCCCTACAAATACCAAAATGCTTGCCAGCTGCATATATCGATTGAAATATTACTTCTTCATTTGTATTTAAATTTATAGAAACAACCTTCTTGGCTCTTTTATTGTTACAGCCAGTATTACCAGCCCTACAATTTTCGCTCTGCGTCACAGCTCTTAAATTAGATAAATTATTATTAAGTTTCTGTCCATCAATGTGATCAATTACAAGACCTTTTTTGATCTCTCCGCGGAAACACTCGAACACAAACTTGTGATTAAGATACTTCTTTCTCCCAACAGCAAATCTAAGATAACCAGAATTTTCAACAACACCAACTGGTTTTTTCAACCTGCTATTTCTAACTATTCCCTCGCGAGATGCTTCGTAATTCTTGATTGTGGGATGTGGGACAAATTCTTGGCTCATTTATATAATAATATATTTGTCCAATTTATAATTTCTCTGAAAACCTAGTTATATAATCACTCTCCGTTACTTTTTTTTTTGTAATATCGCTTGAGTTCCCGGTATCGTTTCCCTCCGCATCCCGCACATAATTGTGTTTTACTCCTGACACCAATGCCACATCGCAGACATGGTATGGGTCCTGTGCTTCCTCGTTTGATGCTCTGTATATGTTCACCACAGAATTCCTTCCTGCAGGACTTACCACAGACTGTTACAGATCCAACATTTAACCACTTGCAGTTGTTCATTGTATATATCATATTTTCTTATTTAAATATTTGTCTTAAATATAATATGACAGTGTTTTCGAAATTATCCGCAGTTGGCGCCGGGAGATTCGATCTTGACAGGCTAAACCCGGATCCACGACGACGGCATCTAACTGATCTGTTTAATATTATCAACGAGGGTAAAAAAGAATTCCGCGACGACGACGCATCTCATGTATGGTCGTCATTTAAAATTATCCGCGACGTTGACTCAGTCAGTATCATTGACGAACTTTCTTCGGTGATGAGGTCATCATAAATGCTACAATGACTGATGCCCGAGCAAAAACAATTATTGATTATATTGATTTTCATCAGGGTAAAAAGAAATATTTTTTCAGAATAAAATTTATCGTGAAAGTAGATTCCGATGAGTGGATTATCCGTGACAAACTTGACCCTGTTCTTGCTAACGGAAAGACAATTCTGTTAAGTAGCAATTCCAAACCAGGAATGCTGACCGGGATTGATATACCATATTACGCTCGATCGTATCCTGTAACCGCAGTCATTTATGGAATATATCCGGTAAAAAAAACAAAAATTGATAAACTCACCCCGATGAAAACTTCGACGGTGTTGAATTGTGTAGCCGAGCGAGTAATGGAACATTTTAAAAATGCAAAACGAGGGAATGGTTTAACCGACCTGCGACGTAAAAAAATAACAGCGTGGACTGAATCGGTTAAAGATACCGGGGCAACAATAAATGATGTTGCTGTGTTACCAAGTAAATTAAAATGCTCAGTAACAGTAAAAACACTAACTGGGGAAATATTATACAGTTCGAAGCATTATAAAAAGTCAGGAAAATCGATTGAAATTATTGATCATAATTCGCACGCGTGGACAGATGCAGTTACAATATTTCCACGAGACCGTGTTGTCAAGTTTTATTCTGGAAACATATATGAGGTTATTTACGCGCTGAGTAAAACCGACCCTGTGTCAGTGTGGTTATTTAGGAGCTCTGAAGATGGCGACTATGATCAATTTGTGAGACCCAACGGAGAATTATACAGAACAGAATCGTTGCACCAGGAAATGAAAAAACTCGCAAAAACGTGTATGAGAAATGCTAGCGAAGAGCAATTATTGGTTAATTGTTTTACAGTTCCAAGTGTTGCCGCTCACGCCGCCAGAGAAAGAAATTCGTGGAGACCAACCCGAAGTCAGTTTCTTTCAGATATACAGTTAAGTTGTGTCGAGTATGGTCATGGCGGGTTATGGAATACCCGGTATGACTACCGGGATATGATTTCCGTTGATATGATTGCTTGCTACCCAGGAAGCTTTCTCGGGAACGGCGAGTGCCGCGAATACTTTGCGCGGTTTGGACACCCCACGAACTCGATGACACGAGTCGCCGTAAACGGCTTTTTACCTGACGCTGATTTGACAGGATTTGCTCGTGTGACTTCGTTTGTATTCGCCACGGGACTTCATCAGATTTGTTATGTTTGGTTTGGCAGACACTTCGTCGAAAAGCGCTGGGTACCAATAGTGTTATTGCGATATATGCCTGACAGCGGCATGCTGGTATCGTTGATCGTCAATGAAGCAATCATATGTTATCGACCGCAGACCTCAGTTTGGTTGCCAACACCGGATCGTGTTACCCTCGAAGAAGTTATCGAAGAATGGACACAAGCACGTCCAGAAACTCCTCTTGATGATATCCGCGAAGGAGCTCCTGAAATTCTCAAGATTAAACTCAAAAACAGTGAAAGTACAGCGAAAGATCTTGGACGAAGAATAATCGGTAAATTTACTCAGGGTGCAGCATTTGATCATAAAATGCATCACTCGCGGTTGATTATCGATGAAGCTGAATTGGATTTTATAATCGCCGACGCGGTTGCCAGAGACATATTTTGTAACAGGGAGGATGTGTTCTTGTCCGACGGGAAAAAGTTGGGCACAATTGTAAGTTATATCGACGCAGAATGGCCTCAATACGCACATTTGAGATCTTCAATCCTGGCTTATGTTTCTATAAATTTGTTATCGATGGTAAATCGATTTCCTGACACCGCAGTCAAAGTTGCAACAGATTCATTTTATACCGATAAAAAATATTCAGAACCACTGACCGATATAATGAAATTCTGCGGCGGAGATGAATGGAGTTCGTGGAGAATAAAAGCGGAGATGTTACACGAGTATTGTGAATCCGCTGATGTTGCAATTAAGGATGATTATTGTAAATCAGAAATGCCAGAAATATCTTCCGCACCGTCTGTATATGATCCAATCACCAGACACAAAACTGTTTATTTGAACGGGCCGGGCGGGTCTGGTAAAACAACTCGAGCGATTGAATTATTTGGAAAATCAGATATGATTGTGCTAACACCTACACACAGACTTGCCAGAGAGATGAAACAGCGAGGACTCAATTCTTGTACTTATCACAGCTTTTTCAAATATAGCGGCGGTGTGTGGACGTCAGATCGAATGGGAACAAAATATATCAATGATATAATAATTTGGGATGAGATATGTACTGTGCCGCTGGAAGCGTTAAAAACATTTCTTGATTGGCTGTTAACGAAAAATACTGCAGTGATTATGTGCGGCGATCACGGTCAACCACCTCCGTTTGTCGGCGCATCTCCGCATGATTGGCTGAGGAATTTTGTTGATTATTACGAAGAAGTGTCTGATGATTACCGAGCACTTGATGCAACATTGAAAGAATTTAAAACATTAATCAGGCTACATCCGAATAAAATTCAATGTGAAATTATGCGCAAGATGATTCCTGAAACTTCGATGAGTGACTTTTTACGAGTGTGGAAACCAGACGATTTGATAGTGGCAAGTAGAAAGATAGTCAGAGACACTCTTCAACAACAGCTATTTCGGTTGCAACAAAAAAAGTTTCCAATGCTGCCAACGCCGTTATGTTATAGACCAGCTGATACGCGGTTACAAAATATAGATGTTGATATTCCAGGAAAGACAGAGAAACAGAATTTAGTATTGAATGATATTGTGTTAGTTGACATCGATGCTGTCGAGGATGCACTAGCGATGAATAAATCCCCGTGGACGCTAGGATACGCAATCACCATTCATTGTTCTCAAGGACTGACTATCTCTGATACAACTGTCTGGATCGTTGACGACCGCATCGAATGGTCAAATTTAGTCTACTTGGCTGTGTCCAGAGTCAGAAGAATATCTCAACTGCGAAGGATTGTCTTGAGTGAATCAAACGCTAATAAAATTAATAATGAAAACAACAACGTTGGTGATGTAATAAGAAAAAAACTCGACGGTTACAAACAGAGTGACAAAAAAAATAATCGCGATTTTGATCTTGATGTTGAATTTATTAACGCGTTGAAACAACAACAGAATAATCACTGTGCGAGCTGTAATTGTATAATGCTATGGCAGTATTCGAATAAAAATTCAAGACAATTTACCGTATACAGAAAAGATAACAATCGCGGTCATACACGTGATAATGTCATGTTGACCTGTCTTGAGTGTAATCGACGTCGGGGTGCCAGCGCTAGTTAAGTCATTGAAATCACTTCAGTGATTTTGGCGGCAATTGTGTGTCCTCGGGAATTACCTGAAGTTGCTCACGGGTGAATCCACGTTGAGGAGCAGTTGAATCCAACCTGTAGATTGCTGCTCTGCCAGTGGATCTTGTCACGGTGGATATCTTATGTGTGGTAACACTCCAAATGGGATCAGTCGCTCTTCGTTTACCACCTTCAAGTTCACCTGGTTCATATAAATATCTTACAGTAACATTACCCAGTATTTGCTGTTTTTCTTTCTTTCGTTGTAGTGGTATATTTTTTCGTGATCGCGATGGCAGGTTTCGTGTTGGTTGTTCGAGTTATTTCATTATTTAGCGCAGTTATCACACTTGGTAATCTTGCAACCCATTCGCGCGATCTCGTATCCTGAATAAATTCCTTCGCGTATTGATATCCAAATAACCGCTCAGCAAGTGTTCGATTGAATCGCTCAACAATTGCCTGATCACGGTGAATTTCAGTGTGTCCTCGTCGTATGGTGACGTTATGTTGTTTCATCAACGATGATACTGCACCTTGAAATTCTTTGCCAGGATCAACTTGTAATAAATTTGGCCATCGTAGAGGTCCTCGCCGATAAATTCTTTCAAACGCAGAAGCAACCTCAGATGCTGTTTTAGTTGTTAACGGTTCAGCATCTTTGTATCTACTGGCAACATCAACTATGGTTAACGCGTACTTGTATGTGCGTCTTCGGATAGTATCATGTGGCAGAAATAATATATCAGCTTGATGAACCTCATTTGGTACACTAACATCGAAATGCGCAAAGTGAATTTGTTTAGGGCGTGGTAGATACATTTGCCATATTGCCTGTCGGGATAACCAATTGTTGGCAGTAACCGCCGTAACTTTTGCTGCTTCAGCGAGTTTACTAATTGCTGCGTTACCTCTCCAGTATCCGCTTGGGGAATAATAGATCGACTCCATTATAATTAATTACCAGCGCCTAATACAAGTTTAGATTTCATTGCAGTTTTTATCAACCAGGATGCTAGCCTCTCCTTGAAAGATTTATCAGGGATGGCACTTAACGCGTGAATTAATTTCACATCCGCGAGATGGCGCTGTTGCAAATCCTTGCTTCGGTAAGCTACATCATGAGCATGACATGCTTTATCAATAGCGTTTATCGGATACTCACCTGGTTTTGGCTGATCCTGAACATCAAGTCTGATATCAAGTCGGGTTCCTGGACCACAGTAATTATATCCTGGAAGATGTTTTTCTCCTGGATATTTAGCCCACGGAGCCCCTGGCAACGCTGTTAACTTGGCTGCGATATCACCTCCTTTTTTTTATAAATAAATCTAAATTTTTTGTGCCACATCGTTCACACTTGCCTGTAAGCGCTTGTCGATTATTTTTTGTTTTAATTGTTGTTGTATCCTCAGTTGGGGTATGTGCTCGGCATTTCACACAGTATAAATTCATATTTATTTTATGATATATCTAATGGAGATCACTGACTTTTCTGCGTCAAAGCGACGACAGCCAATCAAACATAACTCAGTGCTACCAAATTCAATTCGAATGATTATTATAGGTCCATCTGGGTCGGGTAAGACACAGTTGTTACTTAATTTAATAATGAAGTGGATGAAGTGGGATAAATTATATTTGATAGCCCCGTCTCTGGACGATCAGCGATGTTATCAAGTGCTAAAAGATTTTAACGACAGTGCAAAATCGATAATGGAAAATCAAAGTGATTTTCACGAAGATGTTATTGAATGTATAACCGATATCAATGAAGCACCGAGTATCGATGATATCGATGGGAGTATTAATAATTTAGTTGTGTACGATGATATCATGCTGCACAAACAATCAAACCCTGCCAGGATATTTTCACGTGGCAGGCATAAAAACACCGATGTGATTTATATAACTCAACGGTATACACAAATTCTGAAAGTGATCAGAGATAACTGTAACATTCTTGCAGTGTTTAACGGCGTTGACGCACATACGTTACAAAATATTCATCGGACTTGGTGCAGCGGTGACATGGACAACAATAAATTCAGAAATTTCTTTAGTCGTGCTCAGGCAAAACCACACGGATTTGTAACAATAAATTTACATGATCC